>JAQIWH010000287.1:0-57361 GCA_034695005.1 Cryptops parisi | reverse complement strand
AAATATGCATCGATTTGAAAAAGTACCCAAAATATGCAATTGCATATGCATCTATGCAAATGCATAAACATCCGGGCTTTAATTATCACTAACCAAAACTATTCCGTGTAAATATTTCATATAGTAGTAGAATACTCGTACTACTGTACATCTACAAAGAATAGTTTTGTTAGTTATACAATGTTATATTTTTCATGCAATTGACTTGAAATTTTATAATTCCGATACAGCTCTTTCTCAGATAGGCTATTGTCTATATGAGAATTTTATTAGCAAGTCGACATATTCGTTTTTTGATCTTCCTCCTACTCGAAACCAGAAACTTTTCCTAGTAGCTCTGATAAAAAACAAATTTCGTTTATACAATGTCTACGAAATCTCTACCTTAATGAAATAATGGACATCTGTATCATGAACTTTATTATTATCATTATTGTCTTTATTTATGTTCATTAATGCTTACTAATAAAAACGCATGTCTGTCTATCTGTGTGTAATGAAACGCATTCAACATTCTCTCTCTGGAACAATTACTATTGTTCCAGAGCGAGGACGATACCGTGTTGTTACTAACAACACGGGTAACTGTAAACAGTTAAATAAAAGTATAACAAATGAATTGACTAGTTTCTGTAGCAAGAGAATGTAAACAGTAAATAAGATAACAATGATGTACGTCACCGTAACAACACGAATGTAAACGGTGATTATTGATTAATGACAGTAAGTAAAATCAAAACAATTAAATATGCCCCCCCCCTCTTTCATTATTGACGGGCATTCAGTCAAATAATACTCTTGAAAATGCATGTGTACAGGAATATGTATTGGTAATATTAATCATCAAAAGGCTTGCCTCAAATTCATACAGGAAAGTGTTAGAATTGCAAATGAAAATTTATAATCCGTGTTGAGGAATTATTGATGATGCACGTGTAAAATTTTACGCTTACGGTAATCATTAATCAGTTAATTGATTATAAATTGAATTTGTTTGATTACTCATTTGTTTAATTACGTATGTAATTTGACAGTGAGTATTTTGAATGGAAAAATTTACAGTAGTTGATTAGTTAGCAAGAAATTAAGTAGGCCTAAATGTAAAACAATCTTTGTCTGGTCTAACAAATAATTATGATATTTATTTGTTTTTATAATAAAATAATGTATTCATGTTTTTACAATAATTGGAACCTTTATGAATACTTTAAACTACATTATCTCACTTATTCATTTATTATTTCACAAAAAAATGCAGACACCCTGTATAAATTTTATTTTAATCATTTCACAAAACGAAACAAAAATAAACAGTGATTTCATGAACACCCTGTATACTTGTGAAATTTAATTTAATTTAATTCAATTTCTTGTGAAATTTAAATACATTATAATTTTAAGTAAAAAACGCGGGCCTTCTTAACAAAGGAACCTCTTTTGTTAAGGAACATCTTATGCGGGATTTTTTTAAGCGAAATCCACTGTTCATATCTTTTTCATATTGTTTTATTGCATTTTTTAAAGAATTTGATACATTCTTACTTCTGAGCTAGACTTACAGTATATCATCCTCTTTCTTGGAACCGAGTTTTAAAAATTCATATTTTTGATGCGCATTTTCTCGACAACCAAATTGTCTTTATCCCCCAACGTCTTTGGAACGCACTTTCACATTTTAAAGAACCCGAAACAAACAACAACCGAAAAGAAAAACACAACCTTAACGTCAGTTTTACATCAGTTTAAAATGGATGACCATGTCATCGATTGGAATGTTTTATCATCTGACGATATCTCCACCTGGATAGATTCCGAAGTTAAAATGAAAAAACTAACCTACCAACTTTTCGGCAAACATCAACAAAATGGAAAAGTTGGGAAATAAATGAAAGATGGGGGTTTATTTTATTTTTATTTTATTTTTGCACACAAACTAGTGTTGTCGATGTTCCGTTTGCGTTTTTTTTCAGAACATTGTTTGTAGTGTTGGGTGAAAAAGCCGAATACGTATTACATCACAACGAGTAATATATTTCAATGTTGGCTACAAGAAAAACAAATAGCGATGCAGCCTTTGGCCATCTAATCCTCATCCTTTACTAACACTCACGCAATGGTTTTCTCGTTTCTTCTCTTGTGTTGGTTCGATCGAAGAGTTCAAAGGAAAAGTCATTGTGGATGTATCATATTAGTTGTTATCAAATTGTCACGTTTTGAAGTTATCGATTTTGTAAAACATTTCAACACGGTGGAATTCGACTGAAACTTTTATACGCTTAAAAAGAAATAAGTACATTGAAAATGATTTTTAAGAATACTGAACGTTTATTATAGTTTCGCTTTATGCGAATTTTGATTTATGTCAGCTTTGAGAAATTCCATTTTCGATTGGTGCGATTTTTGTGACATTGGACTTATGCGGTTTCGATTTATGCAGTTTTAACTTTATGCATATTTTGGTACTTTAGATTATACAGTACTGTATATTATTATAAACACCTGTAGATGACAGTATAAGTTCAATTCCCAGATCACTCACTCACAAACTCACAAGTGAAGCTAATATAAAGCGTATAAATTTGTTCAATACGAAAAATGTCTAAACTGCGTGACGTTTTTTTCAATTCCGCTTAAGACTTTAGAGATTTTCTGTTTAAGAGAATTTTCCTTTTAATAACATGCTATATATGTTTTTAATAGGCTCTTGATATATGCGATATTTGCTAATATGCGACGTTAGAAATCTTATTGAAATGTTCATTATTTGCATTTTGTTATTATGCGAGTTTGTCGTGGTGCACAAGTGATTGAACTCAGAAATTTTATCGATTTAATGAGAGTTTTGATATATTCGGCTAATATCTCCCAAATGCTCGTAATGTAAAATGAAATTTCACTGTTATGCGATTCTACGTTGAAATCTTATGGGAATTTTGATATATTTAGATAGTACATGATTTTATTTTAACAGTGTCATTTTTGTTTTGTGTTTAATTCTGTTTATTGTTTGTATATATATGGTTTGCCCTATTGTTCAATGTTATGTCCCAGTGGGGGAGGGATGCAGTATTTTACATTAAAAATAAAATAAATAAATATGCGATTTTATTAATACGAGGCTAATATATCTCGTTATTTGAAATAAAATTTTGCTGTTATGCGATTTTATGCCTTGAAGCATACGCGATTGAACGCAGTTTTGTCACTTTATGGGAATTTCAATAATATGCGATTTTTAATTTGTGAGATTTTCGCATAATCTATCCCTCGTATAAATCCAGGACTGTCTATTTATTTTGTATTATTTATTGAGCACAATGAGCATTCTACACTGTATGGAGCGTAAGAAGAAAGATGTCCACCAATCAAAACGAATGTTTTGAAGTTCATGTACAGTACTAAACTATTTCAATTAGAAGTTTTTTTATTTTGCTTAATGTATCCCGTTGTTTCTGTCGGATATTGTTTTGTTTGGGTCGTTTCGGGCGCATAATTTGTCGACAGTGTCAAGAAACGGTTAAGTGTTGTGATAGTACAAGGCGTATTTCATTTTCTTGAAAGATTATGGAGGAGAACTATTTTCAGGAAAGTTGGCTTCACTGGAGTGGTTCAGGGGGTGGGGGCTAATGACGCTTTTAAACGCAAAGTTTGCTGATTTATGTTGTACAAGTTGTTCCGCAAGAGTGCAATGAACTCGCCAACTCAAATCCGTTTCCCGTTGGCCAGATCAACAAACATAACTGATAGGTGGGTTTAATATAATCCCCGCTTCTGGTTAGGTGGTTTAATGCTACATTAACTATAGGTAGCCTCTTTTAGTTACTATCGATTCCTGTTTAAAATCGATATTTCGAAATACCCATGCGATAAGTTTTAATTATTTTCAACATCCCTGCAAGGCTTTTTCATTGTTTAATCTCGTAGGTTTGTTTTACAAATTTGTTTGTTTGTTTGGTGTATCGTGAAACTAGTCAATTCGTTTCGAGGGAAATAAAGAACTCACTGTTTCACTAATGGTTTTTTGTGATAAGATTTTATTTTTAAATTGGAAGAGAAATTGTTGTGGGTTTCCTGCTGTTTTCTGTTGATGAAGTTTCACGCTGTTGTAGATTGGTAGCATGTTTTCATTTGTTTTTGGTTTTTTTTCTTTGACTTGTTTTGGAAAAGTAACAATACTGAAGAACGAAACATGTCGCCTAACGCCTAGTACAGTTGAAAACCTAACGCCAACTTAAACCCTTAAGAATTAAGTTTAGTGCAAATAAATATTTTACTTTGTCCAGTGTCATATAGGCCTAGGTTTATTCTTTACCATATACACGAAGAATTAAATATAATATGTAGGTTATAGATGCACGTTGTATTGTTGTATACTGTATACAGATACATTAGCGGAGCCCTAATTGTTGTTGTTAAGTAAATAAAAATCATATTTCTAATGAAATTGCAGTGCGCTCCTCCTTTTCACCAGCTATGATACCGTGTGTGAAAATGTCAAAACATTTACCGAAATCGAAAATGTCAACTGCAACGAATATTGCGAACTAATATGAGTCAAAACAATAAATAACTGTAACGAATGTTGTGAAGCAACATGAGTTAAATAAAACAATAAATTGCGTAATAAAAACAAACAAAAAAAAAACTGTTCCGTCAATTTTGACGGGCTATTTATTAGTAAACCATATAAAGGAAAACTGTCTGTCTCTTTCTCGCTCTCTATTTTATTTCCGTGGAGGAATGTTTCTATTCTTCCACGTCACACATTCTTCAGACAACAAGTAAAAACACACTTATCACACATGGAATACTATTATCACGTGTTCTAGCACGAGTTATCTCATCGTATTAATTTAATCTGTGTTGTTTTTTGATATTATTGTTATTCGTGTTGTATACTAATCGTTGTCTGGGTGTCTCAACTAACACATACCAATAGTTAAGTTCAAGACACTCAGAACACTTGGAGTGGGCTTATGAAACGATACTTCGTTAACTAATCCTCGCATCTTTTAACTCCTCCTACCGACCACTGATCATTCCACAACTTATGTTTAACTCTTTGGTCTGGAATGGAAATGTCCGGTACCAAATCACAACTCTGGAATCAGTCCAAAAACTTTTCCAAAGATTCATGCTTCGTAAACTCCCCAATGATGTTCTTCCTGTTATATTGAAAACTCTTCAAGAAAGACGAAAAGATTGTCGACCTCAGATTCCTACGGAAGCTGCTGTAGGGACAGATTGATGCCATAGATCTAACCATGGCATTGTGAGGTTCAGAAGTTTACGCAACTGTACTGTATAAGCTTGACTGAAATTTAAAAAGTAGATAAACGATTTCTTCGTTTGTAATATAGTTGTAGTGTATAGTTATGTTTCAGATGGAGAAATCGATTATCTACTTTTTAAATTTTATTAATTTTTTCACAAGAAGCTACGAAACCTTTAAATCTCTTAAGAATCCAGATACAAGCAAATACCGTAGACATTTTCCAACCACGTAAGACTTTCTCTTTCAAAGTTTTCTTTTGATTTCTGTTTGCATTCATGTCCATGTTTCTTCCTATTCACTGCACGCACGGTCATCCGTCCTTGGCTGTGGGGTGCAGTATTTGCGATGGAATAAAAATGAAATGGAAATGGAAATACGGGAAGTTCCCGATTTATGCTGCTTCCTTATATGCAATTTCGAAAATGTGCGACGAGAGAAATGTTCCTAGTTGTTCGTTGTATGTGAGAAATATTTTATTCAATATCATGCGATTTTCATGCCGGTTTTTGCAGAAGTGCTTGAAAAACACTTAAGTTTTTCCATTGCATAGGAATTTCGATAAATGCGATTTTTAAATTTATGCGTTGGTTGCGCCGAACGTAACTTTCTTTTAAATTAATCACCTCTTGTTCAATAAAGTTATTAGTCAGCTAAAGCTAAAACAAGTACAGGTTAGCTCCTCACTAATCTGAAATAGTGAATAGTTTGGTTCATGTTTTTCAAATTTACAGTTAATTTTCTCATTATCCATAAGGTTCACTAGTTCGGAAAATGCGCTAATACGGCCACTTTTATTATTCCTAGCTTTCCGGATTAATGAGACCCAAACTGTACACACAAATGCTTTTTAAGCATAGATTTGCAGTGCATGTTGCGTCGTCACCTTCCAGTTGTCGTTGTCTAGACCGAGTGTCCGTGATCTGCTGAACGTGAGTTGAAGACAATAACAGAATTGTCTATAGAGTTTGAAACGTAAAAAATCCTCCAGTTTACTTCAAGAAAAGTACACGAGATAGAATGTTGTGGACTGTAATCCGTTGTAGATAAACATCATGTCATATAACTTTCTAGTCCATTACTAGTCACATAATTTCCATTGGTTTTATATCAACGGAAATCTTGTTCCATAAACATCAACACAACCAACTTCTCTCCATCAACATGCAAAAAGTAACAATCTGCAAACATCTCTTAGCAACCACAACAATAATCATCAAGCAGAATATATTTCAACTACTAACAATAATATCTTTGTCTATATTTAAATAGTGAATTGTATCCAGTCACCACAGTGCTATGGTTATAAAACTTTTTTACATTTTGAATTTTGAAACAACGTGGAAACTGTTACTGTGTTGTTAGTACTATAATATTGCAGTAAAGTTTTTAGTTCAGGGAGAAGGTCATAATGCCTCCGTCGAGTTCTCTGAGGTCATGACAATTAAATGATTCGACAATTTGAAAAAGTGAAACATACAATCAACACTACGAATTTTTTTTGGTGCTTTCACAATTGAAGGACTCCGGCCAATATAATGATAGTCACACTTTTTCAAAAAATGATATTCCGGTTTTCACATCAAACTGTCCCTCATTGCTGTTTCTAGCTTGCTACTTTTCCACCTCCTGGATTTCTAAGAAAATGGCAACTTTCAGAATGCCTATCCAAGAAGTCGGTTCTTAGATAGTTCTGGTTTTTACAAATAATGATAAATTTTAATAAGAATAGGCCAGGTTTATGTTAGTGTATGTAAGTAACAGTAAAGAACACTTTAGCCTGCCCATCGGGTCCCGCTCACGGGTGACGTTCTTTAGACGTCATGAACTCCGCCCATCGGGTGATGCTCCCGTGCAATAGCACGGGTCTACTTCTAGTTTAATATTAAACAAACAAATATAATAAAGTGTATATTGTTCAATCACGTATAGATAACAGGTGTTAGAATAAAACTTGAATTATTATTACGCGTTATAGTATTAGCAACCAGTATCATAATGTGTCGGGACCATTGCTAGACACGTGATTTTTGGATAGGAAAAATTAGCTTTGCGCAGTGGCATTATCGTAACTAATGAGGTCTCAACCGAGGTGTGATTATTGCTATTTGAAAACTTTTACCAATACCCCGCCAAAGTGACAATGAATTTTGTCACTAAAGGCAATTTTTGTAGCCTCGTCGAGGCCAAAACTTAAATCAAAATACAGTTTCTTCCTCTTTTGCGTATCATATGTATCAGAGTTTACTGTTTTACAAGTATACTACAACTACATCCATCTAATCTAAAACAGGATGTTTCAGAGTTTATATTACAAACTTCTGGCAATCTAGACCTATGACATGTAGCAGACTCGAAAGGAACAATTTATTCGCGGCTAAAAGTTCCGGAAACAATCGCATTGATTATGTGATACAGGCACCCGAAGTTGCGTTTAAGGAGAGCTCTACGCAGTACACACCTGTGAGGTCAGGTAGCAAATCTTGCAATCCCGTCATAGCAGTTTGGTCATCTGTGTCACATGACACGATTTTTTCCGGAACTTTTTTCAATGAGCCCATGTTCGGATACGCATATTTTTAATGATACAAGCGACAGCTGTGAGCAATCGTCAGGGTGCCGCACGTCATGATATGGTACGTGTGTCAGTCATGTAACTGTGTTGCGGACGCAACATCATAGAGAATCACTTTGTTCAGTATGGTAGGTACTCTATTGACTTTCTCACCAGAAAAACGGCTTCCCTGAAGAATTTCAGAAAGGTGCCGTATATTGCCCGAAGCCCTTCAATCACAACGCAACTCACGTCTTTGAACCTCACTCACATCTCACTCACAAGAGAAGCTAATATAAAGCGTATGAAAAGCGTAATTATAACTCATATATCCTGCGTGTGAACTTTGTCATTGATATTTTAGATTATCATGTTTCGTATATAAATAATTGTGATGGGTTGATGTGATGAGAAGTATATTCTGTGTTTTTTATTTTGTGTTAAGTGTTTTTCTTGTCTTATTCCTGGTTTCTTTTCGAGACGGTTGAATGGAAGCATCCCTGCGTTTATATTAACCACTAATGAGAAAGCGAAGCCGCCAAAATTAATTGAAGTGTGAAGTTTACTCATTATGTCGAGACATTTCGCAGGCAAAATCCTGAAAGCGCTCTTTTCCCATTAATAAGTTCAAGGCGACTGTGAAGATTGTCTAACCTTGGAGCAATGTTAGTTTCCACCGACTGTTGCAGCATTTATTATTAAAGTTGTTTACGGGTAAATGAAGAGATTTATTACATCGTTATAACCAATCTAACTTTAGTAATTGTTATTCTTACAATTTCGTGACGGAATTCAGGATTAGTTTAGTATCTAATAATGCATAACGGTTACGGATTGTGAAGAGAAAGTTTCCGTGTGGCATGCTAATTTTACACATTTTGAAGGAAAAGTTTCAATGAAACGATGTTTGTAATGAAAAGAAAAATGTCAAAATGTCAAAACTCGCACATTTCGAAACTTGCAACTTTCGTTGGATTTTGCTACCAAATGTTGATGACCGCTTGTCTTCAACACTTAAATGTAACATTTTCTCGAGTAACCATTTAGTTGTGTTTTTTTTTCCGAGATAGTTTTATTTTCACCGTTTTGTACCTAGGTTTAGTGTCAATTTCGTGGACTTTTTGTCATTAGTGGCTTTTCAATCTCAGGTTCCCATGACAACAATCCAGTTGACGACCGACATAAAAAAAACACTGTCCACTTGTCTTCATGTTTTTTCTGTATATGTCGTCGTCTTCTTACTTTTCCAACATCACGTAATCGCCGTTTGGCGAACAGGTGCGAAATAAACTGACGAATTCCCATCACCCCCTCGTAAAATCATTCTGTAATGGAATCAGTTTTGTATCTTAATGTTTCTTTGAAAAAGCTTTGTAGCACATCAATTTTCAAAGCTAGGTCTAGGTTAAATAACCGTATATTTTATTTTATATACATGTACTGTACATATATGTCATATATAAACACGTATGTACTTATATGTTTGTCATCGCTCTCACAGATGATTTATGTGTTTGGTGTTTTTATTTTTCCCTTCCATTGAGTGTCTCTTCCACGAGCATCGTTTTTATCGCTCTTAAGCAGTTATCGATGAAAGGATTCATTTAAATGTCTGGACAGTTTGGCGACTTACTATAGCTTATTTTCAATGTCAGGACCTTGCGGTGATAAAGGACAACATATTTAAAGAACTAAAAAAATAGTCATATTTACAAAGTCGAGCTCTTGCAAAAGTAAACCCAGATTATCCGAACATTAATGTGCTGTAAATAAAAGCTCAGCCTGTCTGTGTCTATGCTCAGTCTGTCTGTACTTGCGACTAGCACGAAAATTTATCATCAGTAAAATACAAAGCAATAAAAACCTTGGAAACGTATTCTAAAGTGTTTCCAAAAATGCTCTAGTATAAGTTTCCAAGGGTTTCGTTATTCTTACATCAAAAATTTAATTTACAGAAATAAAATATTTTTTACATATAATAAAATGCCAGGGCCATGCCTACCGCCATTGCAACATGTACAAACATCATTTGCTATTGGCTGAAAAGCTTTTTCATTTTTTCTTGCTACCTGTAAGGCCATTGGCCACGATTGTGGCCAGGCTACATGAGTTAAAACAATGAATTGCGTAATGGAAAAAAAGGTTTCACCCGTCATCATTGACGGATTCCTTACTAGTACGAAAATAAAAACGTACCACATTATTCTCATTAGTATACCTTTTATATTAGCGTCACTCGTGATGAAGTGTTGGTGTGACGTGAGTTGAGTTGAGTTGTTTGTTTGATTTTATTACACGGTTCAATTGGAACCAATCAAATGTTGTGAATTGTGAACATATCAAAAACACCAAAAGAAATAGAATATCGTAAACTTTCAATTGTATGTTTTACTTTTTCCGAACTGTCCAATGTCATGAGCATGACTCATGACCCCCAAAGAACTCGACGGAGACTCGAAATTCACTCTGATTTAGTGGCTTTACTGCAATACTATACCACAAACAACACAGTACTGTAGCACGTCTCCACGTTGTTGTTTCAAAATCCAACAAGCTTTGAAAGTATTTTTATAACAACTGCACTGCGAATCTATAAATTGTATGTGTTACAAGCCAATGCATATAATCCAGGCATTGTGTACAAAGCCAACCAATTGGCAATGTACGAACCAATTTATTAGCATTGGTTTATGTAAAGAAATAATTTCAGTAAGATTCAAATTTAGGCTCAAATGTTTATCTTAGAAAAAATGTTGTTAACTGTCCTAACTTTACGTAAACTGTTCTATACAAAATGTTATTTCATATTTTGCCAAAAGAGGGTAAGTATTGTATACAATATCTAGATTATATACAGTGTTTTTTTTATGTTTACTAACATAAAGATAACATTGAGATAAAAAAATATAAATCTGAAATAATTACACATCGTGCACGTTTCAGTCATTTTTTAATGATTCACGTGCACATGGATAGCTTAATGTAGAGAAATTTGATACAGATAAAACTGATGTGAAAACTACCAGTATACTGAAAAGTATATTTTCATACATTTTAATTTTAATGTTTCCAATTAAAAGGTTCCATAGGTTTGTATCATTAGTTTATGCTGCAGTAGTACCATAGTAGTAGTAGTAGCACTTGTGCACCATTGAGGCAGGTGCTTGATTTTTTTACGAGGACACCGACTGGCTATACGACTTTGTCATTTGGTCTTCGGACTTTATTAAATTGGAAAGCAAAGGTGCAGCAAAGTTCACTATTGATAATATCAAGTACGGTACTGAAGTTTTGAAGTTTAATAACGTATGTGAGTATATAAAGCAGAGATTGTGTTTGTGTGGTCCATTTCTCCCGGTGGTAGTAAATATAGATTGTCTCTGGTGGCAGCTACTCAAAAGAAGAGTCGAATGTAGTATTTAATAGGATGGACGAGGAATCAGTTGAGAGAATGCTTCGCACTCGGAGCATCTTGGGAAATTGCGACTTGGCTTTTCAAAAGACTTGGAGATTGGTGCTTTTCACTCGTGTTACTTCGCTTCAATTTCTACTCTGGACTTTTCTATTTTGGTGTAGCAATCCTTAGGGAATTTTTAGGGTTATTTTTTTTTCTGCTGAAAACATCTTGGAGCGAATATTTTTTTTTTCTCCAAAAATTCCAAAAAGTTTGGAATTTGTAAATGAACCCAAACTATCGGGTTATTGGTTTCTCATGGTTCGTAATTCAGTACCAAAGTGGGAGAGTTAAAATGTTTCAAATGCCGATGCTTAATTGAGTTAAGTGAACTGTACCAGGGTAATAAAATGTTCTTGTTTTAATTATACAGTTTTATTTTTCTGAGTGGTTGTGCAATAAATTGTTACCATTCTATAAAACTATTCTGTATCAAACCACGTAATATCTTTGGGTATATAAGTATAGTGGTTTTTAAAATAATTAACATTTAAAATACGATAATTTATGATAATTTATTGGATAACCGTAGTATGAGGCTATACTGTAAATATACAATTTTATTCATTTAAATATTTATTTATTTATTTATTTTAACTTTATCACACAGCCGAAGCTAATAACGTGTAAGTTGGGCTTTTATAAAGCAGGTAAAACGGGAGGACCCCGAGAAAGCCTGCCATTATGGTGTTAGACTCCCAACACTAGCATATTAGTGTTTGTTTGATAAACATGATGTGTTCTTAATAATTTTCTGGATTTACATATAGTACAAGGTAATACTAATTCCTATAATACTAATTTGTACAGGGTGAATAGCAATTTTCGTACTATAGGAATTTTAGTGAGTCGCAAGAAAATAACCTTGTTTTGATGGAACATTCAATGCGTATTTCATTGACTAAATGTCATTATCGCTAATCAATGAGAAAATCATTAATACCAGTAAAACCACGTGAATAATTAGTTGACATATTAGTCAATACGCTGTTGACGTATTAGTCAATAACTGAAAATTGATTCACTTCAATCACCGTTAATTGTACAATTCAGTTTATTTTTTTAATGTTTAATTAGAGATAAATAGTTGCTGCATGAGCGTTCGATAACTTGTATAGCGTCTCACAAAATCGCATAATAGCAAAGTTTTCTCGAATATAAGTGAAATCAAAAATATACATGCTCGAATATAACGAGCATTTTGGAGGACTTTTATGATGGTAGGTAAGAGCAATATTAAAAGGAGCACGAACTAGAATTTCTCGCAACGCATAGTAGGGAAATCGAGTTTACTAACTCGCATAAATCGAAGACTGAATGTAAAGTGTGAAGTTTTCATTTGAATCTTCACACTTGTTCATTCTTGGAATGAAACCTTAAAATTGGAAATAGATATTGACACACGTATAACCCATGAGCTACTTAAAGTTTATACTACGTACTTAAATATTTACTACGACCCAAAACGAAGGTATTTAATATCGCATCACGTATATACAGTTTTTTTCTTCTTCTTCGGGGTGTAATTTTATAAGCCTATAAGGTTTACAAGTGAGGCGTGAAAAAATTTCTTCTAAAAGCCTAATTTTGTTTTTTTTGTTTATTTTGTTCGTTGTCTTTTTCCTCAATGGGAGTAGAGTTACTACGACTAATACCTTTCTTTACCTTTACTGCACTGTGAGAAAATCGAAGCATGAAATTTGGCACTTGGCCAATGTCGTTGGTTGGGTTTCGTTCTCGTCATACCACGTCTTATCGAGTCTGGAAAAGCGTTTGTTTATGTCCAAAATATTTACAGCCTTCACTTGGTCTTAAGTGATCTTGTTAGCCAGGCGGTGCACGTGTTTTCAACTGACTCAGGTCATCAACCAAACAACTATAAAAAAATAACCCACCCATTTTAGACGATGATGATGATGATAATGTTGTTTATGACGATGACGGTTCCTTTATAATAACGATAATGATGCGAGTCATACCATTGGGTGTCACTGTGCTCTGATGTCTGCGCAGCTTGACCCCTTGCGTGTGACGATGATTGAGGTGAACATTTGTTGGAAGATTTTAATGTCATTTTCGATTCTTCATTTTACTTTGGAAATTGACAAATTCCCCAACAAGTACAAGCAAAAACTACGTTTTTTATACTCTTTATATTAGCTTCACTTGTGAGTGAGTTGTGAGTTTCTACATACAAAAACAAGACGACTTGATGAATTTTGATGAATAAGGTGTCTATGGATTCGTCTTAGTCTATCGAATGACACTGGCTAGACCCTCCTACAGGCTAAATGACTCGATAAATGAAGTGTTCGTGGATCTCACTAGTGGCATTGCCTATGTATTGTTAACTAAAAATCAATATGTCGGACGCTATATTATGCATGAAAAGCAGAAAAAAAACAAGAAAAACATTTTAAACATTTCAAACATTTTATTTTAAACAAGTACATTTCCAATGTACTTGTTTAAACCTCTTTTGAACTGAAATGTGTTAAGTGTTTATTTGGATGGATACGTTTTTAACTAAAAGCAATGAATTGGCTGCTCACATTAACTGTAGGTAGTAAACTAAGCATCAAATAAATGTATTTATCTTTGTGTACAACAATGGTTTATTGGCTTAAAATGCAGTTTTATCGCCAGCAACACTCTTCGAGGAAAAAGGTACCCTTCGTGTGACAAAATCTCGAAATTGACAGGACTTTGACTCGTCAAAATTTGATACAACGAAATTCACTACAATCCCAACTCAAAATTTCAGCTGTAGGTCATTGGGAACCTACCACAAAAAAGAATTCAAAAACTATTTCAACGCTAAATATAAAAGATGTTGAAAAAAAGTGTAATGATCATTGGGATACAATGTATTTTGGGACACCCTATATATTTTACATGCTAGTAATTGGTAGAATATAATTGTAGTATAGTAAAAAAAAAATGAGCAAATAAAAAAAAGGTAAACGAAAAAACAAACAAGAGCGAGCAGGTGCTTTTATGAAGTGGTCTTGTAACATTAACTACAGTAAGCGATAATAAGTGTAAACATTGGCAGAGATGACATTGACTCAGATGAGATAATGGGAAATGAACGAGATATGTTGTTTTTTTTTTATGGAACATTTCCAAAAACATAATACGTTATCTGGAAATTTCTTAATACTGTTTTTTTTTTGTTCCGTATATAAATACTGTCAAATTTGCCACGTTACTTGTATATGAGATCAGGTTACGTAAACAAACAAACGGGAGTGACGAAAAAATAAATATTGCACAAAAGATGTTAAAGCAAACAAACATCGTAAATGGTGGTCCACGAAAACGTTATTATGAGTTTGCACCCACTGATGTATAAAATGGGTAACTAAGTAAATGAAATTAATAAAAATACAACGATTCTTCGGTTCATTAGATCTCTTGTATTTGCGATTTTGCTATAATGCGACGATAGAAATCCTCTTATACTCGTTTATGATCAAGAAAGTTGTGGTTATTATGCGACGGTGCATAAATGAACGAGCTTACAACTGCTGCTTTTCTTGCACATGTGTACACCATTTGTGGTACGCAATTTTCCGTATTTTCCATTCCTACAATGGCGCAAATACTTACTGTAGTGTTATAATTTTTTATAGAAATTCTGATATGTGAGATTTTCGATTGATGCGCGGTTTTCACACTACATAATCCTCGCATAAACCGAGTATTACTTGTATAAGTTGTACATAACCATACACTTACTATACATAGTGAATGTATAGTAGATGTATTCTATTTATTTTTATTTTAATTTAATTTAATGCGAAAGAAAAGCGACCAATAGTACAAAATGTACAATAAAATAAAACCAAAGAAAACCCAAGTGAAACAAACACAAAAGTTTTACACATTACAAAATTTGTAAAACAATCACAAAATCATAATTATGGAATATAAATACAGTATAGAAAATGTATAGTTAATATACAGTATGGCTATGTACAGCTGTAAATATGTATCTGTGGTACACACATATCCTATGTGGTTATACGTGGTTAGTTAAAACATTCTGAGAAAATTAAAATACACACTTTTTTTTAACTTTCCGGGATGTTTTTGAACTCCCATGTTAGGGCCTATTGTATTTTAAGCAATGACATTTAAATTTTGATAAGTTTAGTACAAAACTAAAATATTTCAACAGTTTGTAAACTGGAATTTTCCCCTGTCAGCAGCATGTGTTAGTTTTCCACTGAATTTCGTTGGTCGATTGAAGTAAAAGAAAAAAAAACACAAGTGAAATGTTAGATTAGGTGAGGGGGGAGGAGTTTGAGAGTGGTCTATCTCTACTGTATAGAATCCGTTTTACAATATTGTGTTTTGCCCGTGAGAGAGAAAAAAAAACGGGCAGTAAAAAAGTAGTGGAAAGAGTGAAGAGAAAGGGTTGAAAGCGAGTGGTTGAACAAAATTGTCTTTTATACTGAAAAGGTTAGTGCGTGGGTGGGCGAAAGAGCGTTTTGGAAAGATTTTTAGAGGTCATGATCAAGGTCACTACTCCACCGCCATCTGGTTGGAGACAGAAAAAGTTTGGTTTGTTGGACTAGTGGCTTGTTTAGGTTACCTTGGATACTCTGTCTGTGCCAGCTTCATCGTCATCATTGATGATGCCAAGAACAAACCAGTTGTCACTTTCAGAGATTTTTCGACCACGTGTAATAAATACAGAAGCTGGAATTTCAGAAAAGTAAAATTACGATTTATTGATCGAATAGTGCTGAAAACTTTGATTCAACTCAAGTTCTAACTCAACTTCATAAACTGTTTAATGATGGGAGCCCTAGCTTTCCAGAATAACTGTTTGTCGACAATGACTATAATGACAAAATATCAATTGAATATTTTCTCGTGTTTTCATTAATACTGTATTTAGTTTTCAGCCTCTCGTATTTAACTTACTGAGCTGAAAGAGGTTGAATGGTTCAACATCTTTCAGCTCTTTATTTTTTGTAGGTTTCCAATGTCTTACAAAGCTTAAATTTTGAACTTAGGTTGGGATCGTGGTTTTGTTGTATCAAATTTAGCCAAATCAATGTCCAGTAAATTCTGAGATTTTGTCACACGAATGGTCCGTTTTTCTTCGAAAAGTGTTTGCTGACGTATCTACATTTTAATCCATTTCAAGCCACCACACGTTGTTGTACACAAAGATAAATGCTTTTTTAGTTTATATAGTTCACTGCCTACTTATATTGTTCTGCCTCATTACGTGAGTAGTCATTCATTGTTGAGAGTATGAAACCGACCCGTCCAAATAAACACTTCATATTTCAGCCAAAATATACATATACATATTTCATATATATAAATCTACATATTTCAGGCAAAATATACAGTATATCGACATGTTTGTTTTAGTAATTACGAGGTTGTAAAAGTGGTTATAAAAACGCAGTTGTTTTTTTACAATTACTTGTTGAATATAATTGTTTTGCAAATTGAAATGGTGTGAAACACTATTTTTCTTGAGGGCTAGCGTACCCGTTAAACTAGATTAGAGTTAATTGAGATTAGATGACGCGATTAGAGAAGAAGGAAACCCGACAACGACTTTGGAATTCGCTTAACTTTTGCCTAATTGAAATAAATTTCTTTTATCAAAAGATTAATTAAAGTTAGTACACATCGTTATTAAATAACTAAAATTGATAGATTGGACCAATATGCCACCCAAATTTTTCTTGTCGCAACAAGGTTTTGATTTAATCTTTACTTAACAACTTGTATCGGTAGACATAGTATCTGAAGACATGCAGTAGTATCGTAGACATAGTATTTGAGGGCATCGCACGTTTTAAAACAAAATTTAACATACTTTAGTTGTATCCATAAATGGCTGTAGAACTTCAACAAACGACAATTGAAAATCCGAAAACGAAGATTTAAGTCAAAGTTTTAAACGCAGTTTGTTTATTGTCTTGAGAATGTTTCATTAGTTTTAATGTTGCTTAAAGAAACTTGGTAGAGGAAAAAATGTAATTTCACACATTATAAAAATTGTTTTCGTGGAACAAATGGATAAAAATTTTCCACGTGGTCCCATATATGTAGGTAGTAACCCGAACCAACATCTGGAAATGATGGCTCGAAATGTTCGAAACACATTAATCGATCACCTAACAAATCATTAAAAAAACAGGTGTTTAGTGAAGAAAGAAGTTTTTTAAGCACACTAACAATGCCAGGTGGTGGTAAAATGTTCTTTAACGCTATGTGTACTTCTTGTCTGTAAGAGTAAAAAGAAAACATGGTCGAGTGGATTTTGAAAACAGCCCTTTTTTGGAGTAGGGGGTTTATTTTCTTTAGTTCCCCTTCATTGAAGATAAAGGATAATTTGTGTGTGGGTGGGTAGGATGGGGAATAGCGCAGGATAGGTGAGAGAAGATGACGTCTAAACATGACGTCAGATGACCTTTATTTCTTTTCTTTTTTCGGTATGTTTACCCGCATTACTTTGCAGGAATGTAGGAACCCTTGCGGACACAAAAGTGTAATCATGCAGTATTTTGATGTAAGCTACAGTGGCTATGCAGTGTTGTTTACATCTAAACTGTGCCTATGAAGTTCATGATACTATTGAATGGTAATTCATCACCCTAATAACTATAAAATAAACGTAAAAATCGAACTTGACAATAATTGAAAGTAGTTTACATTTTAAAAGTGTAATCTTAAAGTACTTTCATGTAAGCTACAGTGAGCCTACTATATGCAGTGTTCTTACATGTAAACTGTGCTATGAAGTTCATAGTGCTGAATAGTAATCCATCGTCCTTGTTTTTTATAACTATAAAATAAATGTCAAAATTGAAATTGACAGTGATTAAAAGCAGTTTATATTTAAAATAGAATATTAATAATATATACTGTACAGGTTAAACCATAAAAGAAGCATATAGTTTCAATTCCTAAAACTTTGAAACTGGAACCTCTACAAGTATATTCGTCATTAATCCGTTCCAGAAGAACTGACAAATACATGAAGCTGACGAATATAAAACCGATTACAAATACTCGAGTTTTGTTACTCAAGCCTTACTTTTAGCACTCCACGTCATATTTAGTTTACTTTGTAATATTTTATGATATTGTTCTTCTTAAAAGAAGTTCCACTGCACTCCTTTTATAATAATCCTGTACTTTATGCATGGCAGGGCAGCAAAGAATGAAAATAAAAGACCTTATAAATCTTTAACTGATGCATGTACAAGTAGATTTATTACGTTACTGTATTGTGATATTTATGTAACGTATTATATTATACAGTATATGTTACTGTATGTAATATTATATACAGTAACATGTATTGACGGTGTCCCGAAAATGTATACTATATACACATCATTATCTTACCAAAATGTGCATAAAGTTTAAGACACCCTGTATGAATATTTACAGTTAAATGGCATTACTTAATCGTTTCATGGTGAATTTAATGATTACATTTTGGTTTAATATGCACCGTATGAATAAATTTCCATTATCCTGTCGTTTTTGACGGTAATGAATTAATTGATCTTGTTCAAATGGTTTATGATGCTATGTGTAATTATAGTGTAAGTATAGACCAATAGTAGGCTAAGATAATTAACGACGAATTTGAAAAGATTAGTAAGGTTTAAAGGAATTAATAACATCATTGTGGAGGGATTTTAAAGCAAACATCTCAGGTTGAGATCGACTTTTTTGCGAGACATTCGTCATCGTTCACTTGAAAGATTGCATCTAAAGCCTGTTTTACACAACCAACACACGCTTTGACAAATTGTCTAAGTAGCTGAACATCTCGATAAGAAGTGAAATAATCTCTTTCTCATAATATTTTGCTGCGTTCCGAAACGCTCTAAGATGGAAACGTAATCGAGAATGCGATTATATAAAATGCTTTCACTGATATACTGCTACTTATTGTAAAAAAGAGTCCTTATCTATGTCACATTGTTCATGATGCTATGCGCCAACTAGCTGTATTACCTTACTTGCGCTTAATATATTTTATGAATAATGTTGTTTTTCTGGTGAAGGAATTTTAGTGTCTTTTTACCCTTGAAATGTTCAGCAGGTTACGTTTATGACGTTAAACGTGTGAATGAAAAATCGTGCGCGTTGCTATGAAAATAATCCCCTAAAAATCGTGTAAAATAAGGTGAAAATGTGGGCGTCTTTGTAAATGTGGGCGTGGGTTTCTTTGTAAAATTATCCCTTTTTATCCTTGGTTTTCTAACCCGCGGTTTCCGATTGTACGCGGTTTTTGTTTGGATTAGTATTTTGTTTTTATTTTCAGAAATGTATTAAAAAATGTAATACCATTTGAATCGCTAGTCAGCGTTATTTTCATTTTGCATAACTAGATGGCGTTACTACTTCCGTAGATAATATTTTTCATCCATAAATGGTAGTTCATCACTAAGTACTAGTACAATGGTAACAGTACAATAGTCTGGTAAAATATACCAGAACACTTTTACTAGTAATGGTGCCAGTACAATAAGACCAGTGCAATGATGGTAGTACAATACTATCTGGTTGATAACATAGTAATGAAGATTAGTTTATTATGAAATATGTTTGATTGACCCAATATGGTTTCTAAACGTTCAGAAATTGCTACAGATGAATGTCAAATGAGCAGAAAATGTTATGTTATGACATATTTAAATGCAGTTTTTATTATGTTTTTTTATAAACCTCCTCTTATCCGATACTCAAATAACGGGAACTCTCAAGCAACCGACATTCGAATGTCAATTGTTTTATCATCGTTCGGAACACAGTTAAATTAAATTCGAAGGCAGAACGCACTTAAATCACACTGATATTTCTTCATCTTTCTCTCATTTCTACGATATTCAGAATACAATAACTACTACGTGTATTAATACTGATGCATATACTATGTAGAGTTTTAATGAGTTTTGTGAGGTGCTATGAGAATTTAAAGAGTGATGAGCAGATATCCGTAAAATTCCATTAGTTACAACTCTCCGGTCCCAGTTTGGTGCCTGATAATGGGGAGTTTACTTTATTTCTTATTGAACCTTAATGTTCTTGACCGTTTTCACGAACATGGAAAAACACATTATGCAACAAATTCGTCTTTATTGCGAGTAAGTAAGTAAAATTCACACCGTAGTTTTAGTTGGCGATACTTGTTCGTTTTTAACGTAGGAAATTACAAGGTTGCAAAGGTAACAAACACCATCGATTTTTGTTGATTAGGAGTAAATCTGTTGTTATTGGTGTAGCGTGAGAGAGTTTCGGCGTAGAGAAGTAATTCATTACAAAACTTCACAAGCTAATAAATGATTTAATCATAGAGAGAAGGCATACTAGGCACTCAAGTTAATAAAGTCTCAAGCACATGCTTAACCTCACATGGCGTGATTTGGAAGCTTGGAAAAATGGTATTAATTTTTTTTTTAACCTCCACAACTTGTAGTTAGTACCTTTTAGGAACTTGAGCAAGATTAAATTGTTAGATGATAAAAAAATAGTGAAAAAAAAATATATATATATAACTCAATGGGAGGATTAAACTGGTGAAAGCATTTAGTTAATTAGCATTATTAACGCCGTGTGAAATGGAATGTGACTTCGTAGTTTAATATTATCTTAAGAAATGAATAAAAAAGATACTTTTGTTGCGGTTGCTTATTTTAATTTTGTTTCATAATCATATTCGTATTAAATAAATAAATAAATAAATTTGAGGGGGGGGGGGGTTATATAGCTAAATTTTAATTTTTAAAAACAGTTTAATGACAGAAGAAGGCGTTCCCTGTATTAAATGAACAGCTATTATGCCACGTTGATTTTAGTTGTGTTTTTTAATACTTTTTCTCATGCAACCGGCATATTCGTGTAACCTGAAAATTTTATTTTTCCATGCATGTCGTTTAACTGTGGGTTTATAGGATAAATGAAGTGTAAAAAGGCGTTAAGTGACATTTTTATGAATTAGAAATATTTTCGAATGTGTTAGGTGCAATTCTACCTTTCTGGCGCATAAGTTTGAGCAAAACAACAATATGTGAAAAGATATTAGTGCAAGAAGTGTAAAGTAATCCATAGACAGCAAGGCAAGTTTAGACATCTTTGAACGCGTTTTCCTCGAAATTGTAAAAATGTTACTTAACACCCTTTTACACCAGGCTTTTCAAATATCCATCCAAACAAACTTCATTAACCATTAAATTCACATTTTTTTAAATATTTGTCTTCAATATTTCACTTCACGAGATCAGTTATGTATTTTTGTTATCTTTTTTATATGAATTCAACTTTTAGTGCTAGTATAAAATTAGTTTTAAAGTGGTTTTGTGTGTGTGTGTGTGAAACGTTTATTTTTAATGGATGTTCGTGTTGTTTTATGTCATTGCATTATAAAGAAATAACAAACAACATTGTATCTTTTTCCAAAAATAGTTTTGGTAATAACTATGAAACGTATATTTTGTGGACGAATTTGAATATTAAATTGGTTGAGTCGCTCAACGAATACAAACTGTAAAAAAACAAAAATAATGTTCAGTTTTTTGTTTTAAATGTTTTCTGTTGTTGTTTTGCATTCGTAAATGAAAAGTAAATGAAATGTTTTTTTTTTCGTTTTACCAAACTGAAAAAATAAATACTGAGCTAAAAAAAAACAGAAAGAAAAGATGTAATGAAAGAAAAAGATATAAAGAATGAAATTACACATGTGTCGCAATGGAAGAACAACAACAAAAAGTTACCAGAAACACATTGGTACCAATTCTTTTTTATCTTTCTACCTGAACGCTGACAGCCAACAAATCTTTTAATCCCTGTTCGTAACTTCAACCACGAAACGGGAAAAGGGAGTCTGTTGTCATGGTGATGGGATTTTGGGGGAAAAGGCGATTTGGAAAGGGAGAAATGAACGTTCTTCTTTTGTTTAACTTTTGTCATTCTTTTACTTCGAATTAGTGTCGTAACAATGTCTATTCATTCACAAAAAAAAAGAATCAATTTATCCGTAAAATCGGTTTATTATTGGATAACATTAAAATAACAAGTACAGTACATTAAAAATGTTTTTTTTTAGCATACGATTTATTATATAGATATACTGTTTGTACATACATAATGCAAAAAAAAAAAAATCCATTTTGATTTCTGCATGTTTCGATGTATGCGAATTTTGATTAATGCGAATTTCGATTTATTCGAATTTGATCCATGCCAGTTTCGAGAAATTCTTGCAGCTTTCGATTTATTTATTTGTATAAATACGATTTTTTTTTATGCGATGTTCTTATGTGGTTTTCGATTTATGCGTTTTTTGGTACATTAGACTATACAGTATATTCTCATAAACGTCTGTAGATGTCTGTATATGTTCATTCCCAGCTCCTTCACTCACTTAGAAACTTACGACTCACAAGTGAAGCTAAAAAAAAATTTTTTTAATTTAAAGAATATAAAAAAAAATTAAAATAAAGTAAATTATATGCGATTTTGTAAGCTTAGCATAAAGATATTGTTAATGTAACGTTATAGTTACACATTATATATTAATAAAAAAATTGTTAATTCGCGTAATAAAAGGCTAAGTGTAGAGTGTAGCGTAAGCTTAATGATAAGTTATTCTTCAACACGGTTGTACGTCTTTCCCTAATAAGGGGTGATACTTTGCTTCAAACATTAACAAGTTGTCAATACTATATTACAGTATACTTCAAGAAAGTGAGGGAGGAGTGGAGGGGGGAGTGAAGTATTGGGAATAGTGGGTGATGATGCGTTTCCGGTGTAATAATTCAACGACGTTTTCATTGACATTAGTAGAACGTGATTTTTTATTCACCCAAACGTTTCTCGAATTACGATTCTCTGCGAATATACTTAAATGTGTACTGTAATTGTATGTTATGTTTATGTGTGTAAATAGTGTGTTATTATACAGCATACAATGTAAGGCTTATGTGTTTTCGCAATATATGTACTGCATATTAGGGCGCCTTCGGGTAGTGGGCGCACATCTGTACAACCAAATATCTATTTGCTTACTTGTACTGCATATTGTGTTTATACAGTATGTAATGTTTTGCTTAATGTTGGATTAATTATCAAGCTAAATAAGCGCGTGTTTCAGGCCCCGAGAGAAAAGAGACACCAAGCTATAATAAGTAATAATAATGCTCTGGTCTTGAGCTTGAGAGCCCCTTGGCGCGTAAAGAAGCTCTTTGGAGTTACAAGGTTATAAACATAATGATAGTCACTTTGGGGGTGGGGTGAAACCTGGGCTGTGAATGGGAGTGGGGATATCATTGACTGTGCCTAGGGCAGTTGGTGTATTTACGCCTTGTATACATTGCATGAACCCTCTCCTATGCCAAAATATATTCACGCAAAGTCCTCGATTAATGCGACTTCGCTCTATGCCACAAGAGAATTCTCAAATACTCCTTATATTTGAAAACTCGCAAAAAAGATTGGCTATTGTGCGATTTTTTGCGGTGATTCACACACAAGTGAAATGGACACTGGAATTTGCAATCGTTGTAGAATTCTGAAATGTAATTTTTTCTTCTTGTGCGATGTTTGTGCAGAACGCATTTTTTTGCATTAAACTAAGACCTGTTTTTGTATTTGTGTATACAGTATAAAAATACTGTATATACAAGTATAAAAGTCATATATAGGCCTACATTTAAACGGTCTAGTGTAAAAGGAGTAACATTTTTGCAATTTCGAGGAAAACGCGATTAAAGATCTGAACTCGCCTTGATGTCTATGAGCCACTTCACACTTTCTGCACTAATTTCTTTGCGCATATTGTTGTCTTGCTCAATTTTATGTTTCAGGGAGGTAGAATAGCACCTAACACATTCGAATCTGCTTCTAAGTTATTTTCGACAAAAATGCTACTTAACACCTTTTTACACCAGGCTTTTAATATATATTGCCGGTACTATCAATAGCACCTTATCAAGTGCTTTAATAGTACTTTTCAATTTGACGTGGGTGAGATTTGTTAATCGATATTTCGTGATGTAAGTTAACATGGCATCACGTATTAGATGTTTGTGACAAGTGACATAATGGGTGACATAACGTACAAAGCGTGTGTAATTTCTTTTCATCTCGTGAACCTAATTCCATTCGGAATCAACAGCTGGGTTAGAAAGCAAGATCGCAGAGGGAAGTAAACATTTGTACCATTTCAAGAATAATAGTTGTGACGGATTGCTTACTTTTCTTTCTGAATTTTGTAATTTACTGCAAATATAGCTTTGCTATAGCGAGCTAATTTTAAATTCGAAACTTTACCAACGGATATTGCACAATCAATGATATAAGTAAGTTTTGAATGCATTGTTTCACTAGTAAACGTTTCTCAAACTCATGTTGATCAACCTTACCTTTCATTTTGGAAAGAAGCCCTTAAGAGAGGAACGAAACGTTAACGTGTGTCGTGTGTGTTATACTAAATCTTCCCGATCAGCAAACCGTTATGTGCATCGATATAGGCACTTAAGTAATTGTACATTATAAATTAGACAAAAGGATAACATTTGATATGTTGCTTAAACTAGTTGAAAAACTGTTTAATGAATATGTCAGTATGTGAAAGTGTGATATTGTAGTGAATGGAAGTTGATGATATTGACACTGGATTGGTGATCGATGGACGATAAATAAGAATCGATAAATCACGTTACATGACATGAAACCGAAAGCAAAGTGATGTAGTCATGGCAACTAATGAGTTCGTAGCGGTGAATAGCCTTTCGTGTTTTGTTGAAAATAATATTCACGAAACGATGGATAGGTGAATTTGTTTAAAAAAAAATATTTTTTATCACCCCGATAATGGGTTTTATTCCTTTTTTGGTAATTTTTGTTCTTTATTTTTAATGGAATCATCTACCTTTCAGATTTGTTCTTTTTCTTCCACTATATTCGTCGTCGCTAGGTTACATAAGTTTCTCTTCATCTTTCTGGTGAGTAATGATGTTATAAGGGGTGAAGAGTGCTGGAATAGAGGAAATTGCACTTTGATGAAGAATAAAGAAAGTAGACCCGGAAAGAGTGTAATGGGAATATGCAAAAGGCAAAAAGTGACAAAGTTAGAATAAAAAAGGTTACTGAAGACAGTTTTGCCCCCAAATGACGATGATGGAAATAAAAGAGGAAATAGCAGATTTTAGAAGGAAACTATTATCAAGACTGGTTTCAAGTCACAAAACTATAGTTTTGATTTTAATCACTAAGTTTTCATTCATTTAACATCTACAGGGTGTTAAATCTTCAGCATTCGGAAATAAAGAAAATAAAAAGAGAAGATTTTTTCTTATGTGTGAAAACGTTTGGAGCGTGCTGTATGTATGGTATATTGTATAGTATGTGTATATACTGTACAGTATGTTCCAAAGTCTCCATACATAGGAAAAATCCATTTTATATTCATTATGTTAGCTCCACTTGTGACTGAATTGCAAGTTTGTGAGTCAGCAATCTGGCAATTGAATGTACATTGTTATTTATAATCGTTTATTAGAATAGACTGTATAATTCAATGTACCAAAACAAGCATAAAACAAGAACCGCATAAGTCCTTAGCATTAATCAAAAACCGTAAAAGTTCAATGTAAAAAAATCGCATATATAAATAAATAATTCGAAAATTGCAGAAATGAAATAATAAAATCACTCAAAACTCGCATAAATAAAATGTCGAATTACTCAACGATGGCATATATTTAAAGTCACATCAATCGACATTCGCA
Organism: Cryptops parisi; assembly: GCA_034695005.1. NCBI lineage: Eukaryota > Metazoa > Arthropoda > Chilopoda > Scolopendromorpha > Cryptopidae > Cryptops > Cryptops parisi. The sequence continues at coordinate 31,295 of JAQIWH010000287.1, read as the reverse complement.
TAAATCAAGAATGCATAAAGTTTAATTTGCATAAATTAAAATTCGAAATTAGCATAGATCGAAACATGCAGAAATGAATATATTTTTTTTTGCATTCATACACTACAGTATACCTGTATATTATATGACAGCATATAAAGAGTATGTTTCAAAAGTATTTTTAAGTGTACTTGTGTTCTTATATTTTGTAGTTTTATATAGAGACTTTTGGGACACCTTGTATATAGCAACTAAGTTACTTACAAGTTACGTAACTTGTAAGTATAGTTACGTAACAGACGTAACTATAGTAACGTCTGTCTGTTTGTACGTACATGAATCGAATACTATTGATTTTGATGAAACTCGGTATCTAATCTTGGGGTGGATTTTTAATTGTCATGAAAAATCTCAATCATCAAACAAGTGTCAAAACCAATAATCGTTTTATAAACTGCCTCGAAGAAACTAGTTAAAAATGTGTCCAAGCGTGAAGTACCTAATTAGTATAATAACTTCGTTACCTAATTTAATTTCACCGTGTGAATCAATATTTTATGGCATATCTAGTTTATAGATTAGAAGGTATAGTCAATTAATATAATTCAGTTTATTTTTCACTTTAACCAGAGAAATCTGTTACTCGTTACTTTGATGAATCCAAGACACATATATGACACTAAAATCGAAGCCACGTTCGAGTTTGGAGACGTCATTGGGATAGAGTTGTTCAAAGACGACTTGTTTACGTAGTAGGACTTTGTTGAACGAATCGATATATTTTTTGCTGTGGACAATGTCGAACGTTTGGTTTCGTTTTCGTGACACCGAAAGTGGCTGATCATAATAAAACAGCTTTTTTCGTTTTGTTGTTATTCTTGTAGTTTCTAGTAAATAACTCACTCCGTACAACATTTACCATGAAGTGGAAAGTTTCAAAGAAATTGTAATATTATAACACTCCACCCCCTTCTGAGTGCCAAAACTTGATCGTAACGTATTGTGACGTCACTGCGGTTCAATTTTTTTTTTAAGTTAAAAAGTTGAATTTTTTTACTTAATTTTAAAATATTATTGTATTCCCACTGTCCCAAAACATGGTTTACATTTGGCTAGATTTTTTATGTCCCAAACTATGGTTTACATTTCGCTTCAGTATGTTAATTACAATTCTAAATTTATGTAATTTGCGTAAATTATAAAGATACTACTAAAAAGCCCGTCCAGAAGTACGGGAAAGTTTTGTTTTTGTTTTTGTTTTAAAACAGCCACAACTGGCTGTTTTAACTCATGATGTTTCGCAACATTTGTTGCAGTTATTTTATTGTTTCAACTCGTATTGCTTGTACTGTACTGGCAATATCCGTTTCAATCGGAGTATCGATTTCGGAATTTTTACACACGGTGACGCTTTCATAGCTGGTAAGGAGGAGCGCTTCACTTTTTTATTATTAGAGATTCTGTAATACAAGGTACATTGTTTTATTTACTCATCCTTATTGTGAGTATTATATCTTTTATTTATTACACAGAGTGATCCAAAAGTTAGGGCTCAAGTAGGTTGTCGAGCTTTTGTTGTAATAAAAGCTGTAATATTCCATTTCGCTTTTCAACTGTCAATTATTTTGATTTAGTGTGTTTACTATGTGAAGCGTAATTTTCTTAAGCCATATGTCCATTATTTGCAGTCACAACGGTTGTCATTTTGAATTGCAAGCGTTTTGACATGACATGACACAGTCTCAAAAACAAACAAATGTTAAGTTTTATCAACTACAGTTTTACATACCATAAAGACATAACATATTTAGATCACTATTATAAGCCAATAAAAACTTTTTTTTAAACTATCTATAATAAGAAAGTTTTGCATGAAATGTAAACCATATTTTGGGACAAAGGCAATATTTTTTATGAAACATTGTATAAAAATCAGTTGTTTTTTTTTTATATTGCAATTAAAATTTTATAATTTTACACCTGAAATTTAATACAACTCATCGATGACTGTTATTAAATTTGTTAAGAATGTTATTCACTGTTGTTATTAAATTCTTCAGCTAGTTCAGTCTTTGATGAATACTTCACTATAAATATCAAAATTCTTCAACTTATTAATTGTAAAGTATTTTTTAATATTAAATTTTTTAACCTTAGTTTAATGCGTATTTTTTTTTAATTAGTAATCTAGCGATATTTTGATATGAAAATAATAAAATAATATATATTTTTTTTGATAAATGTAGCTTGTAAAAAATTAATATCACGTTACTTCATCAAAATTTGTAACATTGCGCCTGGTCAATTAAAACTTAGTTCCTGCTAGAGTGGCAATTAAATGCAGAAAAAAATCATCATCATTACTTGCCACCCACGCATTTCTATTTCATTAGCGTAATGGCATTTCTAGATGGTGTAATAGAAACCTCTTTTCAAATAGGAAAAGCATAAAAAAAAATCTTAACAGTAAATTGCTATTACCCTCGTTGAAATTGACACGCAAATAAATCCGAGCAGAAAGTGATCCTTAGAGAATTTTTAAAAAAAGTAGTGTTAAAAATGCATCAGTGATGATGACAAAGTTATTTTTTTATACAGCACTGAGTGTTAAATTGAGACGGTTACCACCGTTTAAAAGCGTTGATAACCAATGATTGAGACGAGCGAAGCGAGTCTCTCTCCATACCAGTTGTCCCAAAATCGGCATTTCGGCTGAATCTTGTGATTCCCTTTTTCTCAAAAACTACAATAGCTTGGAAGATGAAATTTCGCACTCTTACGTAAAAATGGGTGCATTCTCGATCGAAGACTAAAAAACGGGTCTACGGGTCTAAAATTATGTTTACTCTTATGCAGCAATTTTGCACTTAGTAACTTCAATGGACCTTTCTTTTTAAGTAGCGCTGTAGTCTAGTTGGTAGAGCAGTGGTCTGTTTCACTTCTGGTTGAAGTGTAGCAGTAGTTGATTCGTTCAGGGCTTTTTCTCGTAGGTTGAAAAAGAAACATACGTTGAATTGTGTTGTGGCGATGTGCTTTTTTTTTACATCTACAGGTAGCTCAAGTAGGCCGGGCAATTATAGAATTTGCAGTACACGTGACCTGCACGTTGTGATAAATAAGAGGAAGGTGAAGAAGTTTTGATTCACCATATCCTATAATCGAATAATTTTGAATAGAAAACAAGGATTGAAAAGATCCTTGTCCTAGCCTGGGATCGAACCAGGAACTTTTCGTAGTCGCGACAGGACGCTCTAACACGCTGAGCTACCGGTTAGAACGTATGAGCTGATTGGAGCGAATAATTATTCGATTTTTTTAATTCTAAAAAAAATGAATAATTATTTTTGTTAATTCACTCTTTTACCGTCACCGGAGACTAACACATTAATTCGATGCAAAAATTGTTAAAAACAGCACATAAATCTGGTATAGTGTTGGAATACGTCAAATAAATCAAAGTACCGCTACATCAAATTAGGTTTTTATACAACAGTGAAATTTTTTCGCATATAACGCGACGTTATTTTTTTGTCACATGAATAATACTTTTTTCATGTATAGTTTATAACACGTACTTTTTTTCTGACCTGTGAATACATGTATTGTACATGAGATTCTCGGTTTTTGGATGTGTTTTGTGAAAATATCGCATAAATGGAACGTCTGTCGTATACATCGAAATTGAATAAAAAGTGCCCGAAACATCAGTGTTTGGTGACTTGTGAATCACCGCACAAAATCGCAGAATGACAATTACTGACACGTATACTGCGAATCGCAGCTCAAAATCCGACATTCACCAGAAGTTAACTGTCTAATGTTGTCCTGAAAAAACATGACAAACCTGTAGCAATACGCTATTATGCTTCAAAGCCGACAAAGATGTAACAATGCCTGTGAAATGCTGGAAAGCTTGAAAAAGTTGTAGCAATGCGCTGTGCTATGCTGGAAAGTCTGACAAAGTTGTAGCACGGCTCTGTGTTATGCTGGAAAGCCTGACAAAGCTGTAGCACGGCTTTGTGTTATGCTGGAAAGCCTGATAAAACTAGCAATAAACTGTGTTATGCTGGAAAGCTTGAAAAAGCTGTAGCACGGCTCTGTGTTATGCTGGAGAGCCTGACAAAGCTGTAGCACGGCTTTGTGTTATGCTGGAAAGCCTGATAAAACTAGCAATGAACTGTGTTATGCTGGATAGCTTGAAAAAGCTGTAGCAATGCTCTGTGTTATGCTGGGAGTCTGACAAAGTTGTAGCAATGTGCTGTGCTATGCTGGAAAACTTAACAAAGTTGTATCGATGCCTGTGTTATGTTGTAAAGCCTAACAAAGTTGTAGCAATGCGAAGTGTTATGCTGAAAAGCCCGACAAAACTAGAGCCTCCAATGTTCTTAAGGACAGGGGAAGCCGATTCCAAGTTTGGAAAACATTATAGGAAAAGCGATCTTTGAAGAATAATCTTTTTGCATTTCTGAAAGTTTTGTATTCGTTTTATGCGAATTTAGAATTGAGTATATTAGAGACGTTCGATCGTATTAAGTAATTTTATTTTCGAATTCTGCAATTTTTTGGTTTCGTTAATGCGATTTTTGTTACACTGGATTATACAGTATATTCTTATAAATTATGTAGATGGCAGTATATTTTTTTTATTTTACATCCTAGAGAGACAGAATGGTGAAATACAAACTATGTAAACTATGACAAGGCCTTATTTACATATGATAACAACAAAAGTGAAACACATGATGGCAAAATCATATGTAAAAATAGACACACAAAAACAAACGAAAAAAATATACATACATATATAAATAATTAATTAAATAAATAATGTAAATGCTCAATATCTGTCAGAGTAAAGAACATGTTTAAACAAACTCTTTTTAAAGTGAATACACTGACTGATACAGGAATTGTCAAGGCAAGTAAAAGCCAAGCTACGAAGGGTTATCGGTAATTCATTTCATAGTGAGAAGACATTGTATGGGTATCTTTGGTGGAAATGACTGGGAATATCATGAGAGAGATAAACGTTCAATTCCCAGCTCACTCACAAGTGAATCTATTATAAAGTGTATAAAATAAAGGAAAATGAGATACACAGTATTAAAATTTCAACAAACGTGCAGCCACAGCTCGACTTTCGTCGTTTTGCCTTTTTCATCATTTTTCAATTTACACCAAGTTTCCATATTTCGTAGGTGACTTTATTCTTTTTCAACAAGGTTGTTTGTCACCAACAGGCGCCGCTGTCGTTCAGTTATTTTATGTTTTAGTTACTAATCGAAACTAGATTTTTGTAATTACAGAGCGATGTAGTTAATGCTACATTACTACTTAGTTTTCACTTTAATGCAGTACAGTATTGCATAATGGATCCTAAGCATAGTGACTAATTTAAAAGAATCCATCAGTTTCTCAATTTGCAAGAAAAGCGGAGCTAATCAAGTTTGGTGAACTGTACATACTGTGTATAGTTCCTTTTCTTCTTGCCTAAGAATACTTTTAAAGCAAGGTTTTATTCACGTAGTTTTTATAATCTTTTATTTAACTTGCTTTGAGCGATGGTTGTTTGTGTTTGTTTGATTGTTTGAACATCTTTGCTGTCTATTTTGGCTTACTTTCCTATATCCCAGAAAGCTAAAATTTGATACATACAGCCAGCAAAACATTTAATTCTTTTAAATTTCGAAGGATCGATGTTCTGTCAATATTGAGAAAATGACATTTTTAAGTGGAGTTTTATCTCGTATAGTGTTGCTGACGATAACAACCACTGCTTTTTTAGCACTGTTAAGTCAAATCAAGCATTATTATAAATATTGATGTCGTATAGAGGCACAAACACCCTACCAGAAAAAATCAGCCTTCAAAATTTAATAAACGGAAATGTTTTGCGGACTATGTTTGTGAGTCAAATCTCGACCTTTCTAGGATATCGGAAGTGAGTCAAACTTGACGGGAAAAAGAGTTTGATGCGCACAAACAAAGCTACAATGCTCAGACCAAGTTAATAAAAAGCTGCGATAATAACAAGTGACCATGCAAACTCCACTAAATCAAAGTGCAATTTGGATACTGTACAGCAACCACGTATTTACGAATCCGTGTAATTCGAAGAGTTAGTACAGTAATGAGAGCATTTAAACTCTAAAAGCTTTTAATTTGACTTTTTATACGGAAGCCGGGTTCAATTTTCAGGCGATTGACGTTGTTTTAGTTGTGCTTTTTTTTAGGAACGTCATCATGACGCAAAACAGGATAGGTATTTTGAAAGGACGTTTTACGAGAAGTAATAGCTTTAATCGAGGAAACGTTATACGAAGTTTTTTCACATATAAAAAAAAGGGAATATTTTGTTTCCTAGCGATAATTCCTTCGGAAACATGTCGAGAATAGCTTGTATTTTTTGTGTGTGAAATGGGAAACCGTTTTATCAAAGCGTAAATAATAGTGTTATGCCATCATCGTTTTTTTCACTAACTTTCACATTATACGTCGTTGCTCCATGCGTGAAACTACCTTTCTAAAAAGTCTGCTGTTTTGCACTCTAATAATATACGCACTAGAAGCGTATAATTTCACCTTGTAAAGATATAGACCTGAAAAAAGGAGACGAATATAAAAAAAAACCGATGGAGTGAAATGTGCTGCATCTGCGGAAATGGTCGCGTTTGGGTTCAAAGAAAAAAAAATGTAAAGAAAAAACCGGATATAGAAAGGTGGGGGGTGAGAAAGTGGTGGAAAGGGAATTTAAAATTTTCTCCTCTTTTTCGTTTGTCGAAAAAAGGAACTGGCACCCAAAACGTCAAGAACCTTGGTGGTCGTTTTCTGCATTTTGACGCACTGATCGATCTTCCCCGAGCAACGAATTTTGTTGGGTTCCCTTAGGACGTGTACCACAATAGATACAAGGGGTAAAAAAAATCTGTCTTCCACCTTTTCGTTGCAAAATATAAAAATGTAAAGCTAGTGGTGGTGACGTTGTTGCCACCCACTCCCTATGCTATATTTGCGGTCACTGGAGACGGGATTTTTTGTATGGTTCGTATTTTCAAAACGGGTGTACTTGTCGTTTATTTGCTTATAGTACTTCCCAAGCGATTAAAGATACATTTGCAGTTAATAATGTATACAACTATTAACGCTGTGTTGATAAAGGGTATCGATCAAGTACATTAAAAATTACTTTTTAAGCATATATCTTTGTACAGCCTACTGTCATATATACAGATATACGGTATGTACATACATAATACAAAAAATCCATTTTTGATTTCTGAATATTTTGATTCGTGCGAATTAAAAAGTATGTAACCTGAGTAATTTTGATATTCAATTTATGCGTGTTTTGAGTACTGTAATTGCATTTTTAATTTTTTTTTGCGTTTTTCCATTTATGCGAAAATTTTGAATAATGCGAATTTCGATTTAAGCGAAATTAGATTTATGCGATTGTTGAGTAATTCGATATTTTATTTATGCGATTTTTGAGTGATTCTATTTTTGATTTCTAGAATTTTTTATTTATTTATTTATACTGTAAATGCAATTTTTTTTACATTGAACTTATGCGGTTTTTGGTTTATGACAAGGACTTTTTTGGTACATTAGACTATACAGTATATTTTCATAAACGACTGTAGATGACAGTATACATTCAACCCAGCTTATTCACTCATAAACTATCAAGTGAAGCTAATATAAAGAGTTTTAAAATGCAATGACTGTGTAAATGCAACCGAGTGCATTCAACAACGTATTAGTCATATCAGTGAATTTGAGCAACTATTTGTATAGTTGGAAGCAATTAAACGTGCATTGAAGAAGTTAATAACGATGCGTTTACGGCAATTCAAAAGATGACGTGCAGTTAATATAGTTCTTTGGCTCCAAAATGCAAGTTTTCAGTTTAAAGTTACATTTTAATAAATCGTTAGCAGTTATCAATTTATTGAAAATGTACAGTACATTAACGAAATCAATAATGCCATATGTATCAATAACAGTCTTAGCAATGGATGGAACATGCTAATGCATTGCAACTACGAATGCAGTCGTAATAAAACGTAATGAACGTTTTTGCTTATTCGCGATTACACAATTGTGAAATGCCGCTCCATATTCGCAATCTATTGTCTGTTCAGATTGGCGACTTTTCTCCTTAATAATTGAATAAATAAAATATAAACTTAAACATACATAACTTGTGCAAACAATAAACTGCTTTCTAAATTTATTCTTAACAACGCCAGTGCAATTAAAAAAAAGCTAGGCTTTTAGGAGATGCAAATAGACAGGTTGTCAACCTGTTATTAAAATTTTTATCATGAAAATGTCATGAGCAATAGCCTGTAATCTCCTCCGGATTCACTCCAATTTTATGAAAATGAATTAATTAATTTTTGTATTATGTAAACACAAACAAACAAATAAATTCATGTATTTATATAAATTAAAAAAGTATTTCTAATTAATAAAGTTATTTTAATTGTAGCGATTTTAATTAACGTTGACACAAGAATACGGTAAGTTTCGCAGACAAGGCATTCATTCTTTCAATTGAGGGGTTGAATGGAAAAACGGCATAAATCCACTTACGTCATTATTTCTTAAAATGCATATATTGAATCTTTTTAGACCAGTCTATGGCATAAAGACATTGGGTTGCTCATAATTTGAACTTTCGGACTTTTTGGAGCAAGAAAATGGAATGCGATTATTGTAAATCTGAAAATTTTTTGTGATTTCTTTCTTTTTGTCACAAAATTACTTACTGGTTGTTTCACTTGCTTGTCTCCCTTTGAAAACAATGGAAAAGATACTGATATTTGGAAAAGCGACTTAATTACATTTATAAATTAAAACCACGATGTTTGGAATAACATGCGTAATTGCATTTTCAAATTAACCCGTAACTTGAGACCTGTCAACTAAAGATAACAGATTTTTTTTTTGCAAAACCTGTTAATTTTCCTTTTATAAATACACAGTTGACAGGAAATTTTTTAATCTTAAATTTGAAGGTGCCAGAAGTTTTTGCCCTGTTTCTCAAAACTACATTTTTTTATGGAGTTACGCCGTTATTCAACTCAACTCCTCAATTATAATTTAAAACCATCCGAAAATTCGTGTTATGTGTAGTGAACCGTCAACATTCGGTCATTATATTCGCCAGTTAGCTGACAGTGAGCTGGATTATGCTGGAGAGCTTAAGAAAGCTATGTGCTGTATTATGTTGGAAAGCATGAAAAAGCTGTAGCTATGCGCTGTGTCATGCTCGAAAGCTTCGAAAAGCTGTAGCTACACGCTGTGCTCAGCAGGAAAACGTCACAAAGCTGTAGCTATTCGCTGTGTCATGCTGGAAAGCTTTAAAAAGGTATAACAACGCGCTCTGCTCAGCGGGAAAGCACTACAAAATTAACGTAGCTATTTGCTACGTTATATAGGGAAACCATTCAAAGATTGTATGATGAGGTGTTTACATTATTGCATTAATAGTACTTTGCAACAGTATTATGCTAGATAGTCAAACAACCTTAATTTCTGTTTAGCTCTTTATTCAATGTAAGTAAAATCCAGTTTAATAAAACTGGATTTTTCTGGTGATCAGTCGACTTTGATATACTTTTTTTCAGTAAACTGCGTAGTATTATTTTGGTCCAAATATATATATATTTTTTCATTTTCTTGGAGCTTAAAGCTTGCAAAAAAAAAATGACAACGTTTACCTTTGGAACCAATTTGGCTAGCGAAGAGCCAGATTCGGGAACAAGAGTCGTTTCTCTCCATCGATTGGTTGGAAATGGACCTAAAATCAGAAACTGTCGCATAGCCAGTTGGAAGCATACCAAACGAAAATTGATCTTCATTCAACTAGATAACCGTTTCGAAAAAAAGGCATTTCCATTAAAAAGTTAATGGGGAATGTGAATACTTGATGGATCAAAGTGGTTTGACACCTATTCCGAATAGGCAGAATCTGACACGTGTTAAGGTTCTTTTATTTATTTTTTTTTTACATATAAACTATTCAACCTTCACCTATTTTCACCGTTTTCTTATTTACGTGTTATATACAAAATCACTTCTTGGAGAAAATAATTTTCGAAAATATATTAATCTGACGAACGTGAATGAAAAATGACTTAGTTCGCCGAAAATCCGGAAATGAAACGTTTCCCCAATGACCTAGTTCTCGCGTATCCAAATAACGTTCGAACGCACGTGTGAAATTTTTCGGGAAACTTGTGTCGTAAATATGATTAACGCCACTTTTATTATATTTAATAATAAGCCGCTTTGATTCGCCCAAGAATATGACGTGTTGCTCGTTTGTTTGTCTTTTTTTTCTTGCAAATGTTTGGACCTTGAAGGGTTGTTTGTAAATCTTTCAAAAGTGAACATGTAAAGATAAAATGGAGAAGTACAAAATGGTAGTTCAATGGTTGTAGTTTTTTTCTCTTCCGGGTTTTATTTGTTCTCGAGGTCGTTTGCTGACTCGAGTTTGTCCACTTTGATTCCAGAAAATTAAATTGTTCACTGACAGCCTGCTTTGCTTTGTAAGATCAAATTTGTCAGTGTTGTTTTGAGGATTCCCGTTCTTCTTTGACCCAAATCAACAACTGTATATAACGTTTTATATCATAGTCTATAGTGTTTATATCATCGCTAGGATGGAGCACCATATCTATTTACAACATATAAGATGTCCACAATGAAATCTAAACATTTTAATCACATACAGTTTGAAAGAAAATACGTATACAGGGTGCTTCATCTCAAGTGCATCAGATGATTATTTCGCTTAATATTACAAATACGTCGATTATAGTCTTATATGGAATATGATCAGAACATCCGAGGGCAATACAATAGTGCTATTCTCATTGATCTTGAAATTATTTTTAACGAAATAGCATTGTTACATCGAAAATCATGAATTGTAGCTATCAAGTCATAGTTAGAAAGTTGTAGCCACGAGTCCATTCAGTCAGAATCCACTTATGTTTAATTTTTTCCAACAATCCAGCCGAAGGGAAAATTAATACAACAATAGACAGTAAAAGGCACCCTGCCCCAGTTTCTCTGCAAGTCGGGTGACTTGTAGAGAAACTGGTATAGCTCTAATGCTATGCAGTAGAGTTATTTCAGTTGTTGCATGATTAATTTAAATACGAATTTAAGGATGCATAACAACAGTTATGCACCATGTATAACCATAACTAAATATGGATATGGTAGTAAACGTTACTAGAATTTCATAAAAAAAATAATACGACGTTATTACGCATCTACATGGACACCTCTGGTGGCGCGAACAATGTCAAGGCAGTAGTCTAACACACCATGTGTTCTGCAACATTTTCCTATATCGAAAAATTGTCAGAATACTCAGAAATGTTTGAAATTTTCAAATTAAAGTTAGAATGCTTCATTTTCAAGATGTTTTCATGATTACAAAATTTTCGAACAAATAAACGAAAAAAAGTGTTTCTCGTGCAGTCGTTCACCAACCATCGCCTGTGCGTGGTCGCGTCGCCATTTAGGAAAATGATTGCCTGCAGCGCCACTGTGACTGACACCCACAACAAAATATCCACATGAACTTTAAGAGTTTCTGCTTCTGTTCCACCAAGAATCACATTTGTATATGTATAACCTGATAGGAAACAATAAAACTGATTTCAAAATGTTCATTGTGGAAACCCTGTATATAGTGGTTATGTCAAGTTATCATGATGCACAGAATTTGAGACACTGTAAATATTTTTGACCGTATTCGAATTATGTAAGGTGGATTACGAAGGAATTACGAAATAAGCTCCAACTTCAACACAATACTGAAACTATTTCGAAATCCTAAATGTACTTTGCCCCCCCCCCTGTACTTTCAGTTAATCCACAATGTAATACTTTATCGTATTTAATTCATGGAATCTTTTTTGTTACATTTCCATTGTTTAGCAACAATGAACATGACAAATTTTTCATTCTTCCACAAAAGAAATCGATTCTTAGTTTTGATACTTCACACCTCAACACGTGCCAGAGTTATAATAATGATAATATGGGAAATGCACGTGGGTGGGCGAAGAAGGGAAAAATATTGGTTATGAGGAAATTTTGTCGGATGAAAGCGAAGAATGAGTTTTATTCGAGCAGAACCAAAAAAAAGATGTGATTGGAGGAGCCAATGACATTTCCACGACACGCCAACAGAATAAAGCAAAGAAAGAGTATAGAGTGTAGAAAGTTGTGTGTTTCCTTTTTATTTTATTTTTTTTGCAAAAGAGACATGTCTCGATTTGCAATGAATTAAAGGGACTTTTTCGGTTTTTTTTTCATTGGAAACGATCCAGTAATTGTGTTTGGCAGCTTGACAAGCATGGCAAAACGTAATGAACGAGAGACGTATACGCCAGAGAATTAACCTGTGGTTTTTTTGTCGTGTTTTTTATTTCCATTGTCAATAGTAAACTTTGTTAGGATACACTTTGATAAGGTTTTTTTTTTCAAGGTTAAAGTTTACAGTGGTTAAACGTGGTGTAAGCGATTGGGCAAAAATGCTGTAGGATCAAAAAAAGTGAATGAATATACAATTGATGACTTGCCCCGAATAACGCTGCATGTAACAATTCATAAGTTTTGAGTAAATGGCAAAAGAAGTATTCAGCAACACATTGATTGTCACCTATTAGGTGCCCAATTTTGAAGTGATATATGTATGTTTTAGGCTGGTATTAGTTTATCTATTGACAGCACTAGCTAGGCCCATATATGAGGCACAGTTTCCATCATAATCTTAATATTGAATTTTTGTAACATACAACGTACATTAATACAGTAATTACATACAGTAATTATTCCCGTGCAGCGCCGGGTTCTTCTATACTCTTATGTTATTAATTTATATATTAATTTATAATTTATATTATTAATTTATAAATACAACTATATAGTATAAAGTAAAAAATATTTATTCTGAAAATAAACCACGTGATAGTATTGTTGACCTTTCATTCATGTTAGGTATAATTTCAAATTGATTTTCTACTTCAGTAGATAAAGTTGCTATTTTTAACGTTTTAAGCGTTACATTATATTGAGTTCATATGCAATTTACCGTAGGATGACTTTAGACTTGGGTATGAAAATAAAGTGACTGAATCAAACAAGAAAGGCTACATTTACATAATGTATTATTCCAATTCACCTGAAAGGGATTTTTCCTCTTATTTTTTTTTGTTGACATTTTATTTTATTTTTATACATTTTTTACTTACATTTTATTTGCATAAGACCATTGCCTCGTTTTCAATCCCGAGAAAGATTCCAAAGCTTCGAAGAAGATAAAAAATGAAGGATGATTGACACGAGACTAGGTTTTCCTTTATAAAGTTTCTTTGTGTACAGTAGAGTTTTTTCGCAGAGTTCCTAGCAGGGCAATCATCTTAAAATATTTAATAACCATTGAAATTTAGTAATTTTGAACCCAAAAGGTATCGTCTGAGCTGAGATATAATAAAAAACTTACGAAACATTCATTATTGTTGTTAATGATAATATACAGTAAATTATTGTTATTATCTACTGCTATATTTTTCTTTGTATGTGTGTATGAAAATGCTTTCAATTGTTGGTGTTATCATACCAAACGTTAGGTAATCAATGATAGATGGTACCATACCAACACATGCATTGTTTACGTGAGATAAACGATGGTTGGCGTGCACAATACAATTAATAAACGCTAAAGAAAAACGAATTTTGCGAAGCGACATAAGTCTAATCAACAACGTGAGGTAAACAATGAGGATTATATTATTAATACCAAGTAATCATAGTAACACAATAATGACGATTACAACAATTCTAGCATCCGTCATTGTTGACTGGAAACAGCTAGTAAACACTTAAAAATAACAAATGCTGCGAAGCAATACGAGTTTAAACACGAGGAATGTAAACAAATTTTAGTATAAGAGAGAGTTTACTTCTAGACCCAATATTATTTGACGAAATAATATTGCTAACTATGAAATAATATTACAGTTATATAATTAATATTTATAATTATACCTTTAATATTTAGCCAGATCTGTGAATAAAGCAGCTTATACGCATGCGTGTGTATAACGTGTGTTCACGCTCTTTGTTTTGATTAATGGCTTCTTTTTGAAGCGATTCGTATTCTTGAACAGATATCAAGCTCAGCTCAAGATCAATCTTGAATCAGAATCAGCTCAATCAACCATTCTTGAACAGATACATGAAGAATTAGAAGATTGCTCAATGTTTTGGTCGGCTTGGACGAATCTATTATCGCGAAGAGGACGCTAACGCTAAGCGAACGTTCAAAGCTGATGAACGCTTTCAGCGCTATAGAGAACTTTGAGCGCTTTGAGCTTTTGTTGTCATTGACTTATGTTAGGTATTGATATTCAAGTAAATCGGAAAATTTGTTTTATTAACTAGCGCCCGTGCTTCTTCACGGGATAACCTCTAGTATACAATATAAACATACAAGCAAATGTGGTTTTTTTTATTAAATTATTAAATAAAGTTACAAGTTAATGTTGTTTAATTAATGTTTAATTCTTATTTTTTTTTATTTATTTGTTACTTTTTTTACATTAGGTGTAATTTTTTTTTTTTTTTTTTTTACATTGGCGCCATTTTACATTTCACTTTTGGCGTCATGCTTCGTCCTTACCATGGCGCCATATGCTTCGAACAAAATTTGTTATGGCATTTCGTATATTTCGTTATGTGTAGCTTACTTCTCTGTGCACTTGAATGGCAAAGTGATTGTCTATCTTCTGTACTACCAAGGACTAAATCAGGTATTTATTGCACATCTGCACTTGCTGCTGAGCCTATATTCGAAATTTGTTCGAAATCCAGTCACGGGAACATTGAGTTGTCAAAAGTGCCAACTCGGTGGTTAGGCTCGGAGGTATAATCTTTTTACTTCACATCGTTCAGCTCAGACAAATAATGATTTCAGTTCATTTGTCATCAACAAATTTTTGTTCTAAAATCCGATTTGTTGAAAATTATTTGATTGATTATTACATAGTTGCTGTGTACTTTTGTTTTGACACACAATTTTTGTTTTGACACACAATTTACATAACCTAAATGAGATATAAGTCTTGTTTATTTTTTTTTTTGGTATGATTTTTTTATTCTTTTTGTTATTTTCCGTTCGTTTGTCATGTTCTTTGAATATTTTAACGTAAAGCGTATAGTCGTGATGATTCTTTATGACATGTGAATGGAGTTTGGGAATTGGAATTGTTGCTGCTGTCACACAAAGACAATGAATCATCATTATTTTAGCACAACGTGTCATGAATACTTAAATATGCTCCGGAGACTAAAAGCTTTTTAAATTATGTATATTTAAGAGATGTTCTTTAGAGTTTCTAAACAAGTTTTTTTTTTGTTAAGCTTTTGAAAAGTTCGTTTCACGTTTTTAATGAGTGACATTTTAAAAATAAACTCTTTCTAAATAATGAATTTGGAAAAGTTTGAAGTAGCAACTTATCTATTTATTTATTTTTTTGTAATGCGATTCAGAATGAAAGAAATCTTAAGAATCGAATGAAATTGTTTTCTTTATTGGCTTTATAGTATTTTTTGGGTTACTTTTAGAAATAAATGTAATGTTCTCGAAAGTGAATTTTTTCCAGAACAAAAATCTGAACCAAATTGGTTACTTCAGAAAGGATTTCTTTTTGTATAAAAATTGGTAAACAATAAAAAAAAATACACTTTAAAAAAGCACTTTCTATAATGTTGCAAGAGGGAAAAAATAGAAGTTCAAATCGAGGCTCTTCTACATTTTTTCTTCTTTATACTTTTCAACGGTGTATCTAAGTTGTGTGTACTGTAAACGGGAATTCAATGGTGAATAACATATCATTTAAAAATTAATTTTTGCTAATATTTAGTCATTTAGAGTAACCTCTAAAGTGGGGTGCAGGCACTTGAAGCTATCTGGTGGTGCGCAAGCGGAGATTTCTTATATACTCTTGTTACAAAGAATTTATTTCTTATAGATATAGACTCTTGTTACAGAGATTTGTTATAAACTCTAATCACTTATAAACTCTTGTTACATATATCAGGGGGGTGCGTGCCCTTTGGTCTTAGTAACTTGGGAATGCGCGGTCAGAAAGGGTTGGAAACCACTGATAGAGCAATGCTTTATTTCTTCATCAAACATTGATCATTTAAAGAATTAACCATTCTCAAGTATAAAGCTTTAATTTTGGTCAATTCAAATGAGGGCCATGTATTTATGTTAGTATTGTGACTAACAGAACCATTTTGCAACCTCTGTATTTTTCTTTAAACTGTATGTTTTTTTCAAACTGTATGTGATTAAAATGTTTAAATTTCGTTGTGGACACCCTGTTCAGTATAAGAACATCGAATTTGTTGACTTTGAAAAAAAGGCGTTTTGAGTTGACATTTTCATGGAATTGTCCATATACAGGGTGTTCTTAAAAGGTCTAGTCAAACTTAACAACAGATGCTACGCATCAAAACAAAGCGAAAAATCCATATAAACGTGGGTCCGAAAATGCTTTCCTTCTGAGATAAGAGAGTGAAATCACGTAATTTCATAGGCTTATTTTTCTTAATTGATGTTAGCATGCAAATGAGTATGTATTTTCGGAATTTTGTTTATATTGACTTTTTTACATTTTTTTGATTTGTAGTTAAACTTTGACTAGACATTTTAAAAACACCCTGTATAAGTTAATTAAGAAATCAACGTAATGATTAAATTAATCATTTTGCTTATACTGTACAATACTATTGCACAGCATATACTGTATACAATACTATAAAAAATTTCTTGGTCAGTGGATGGTAAAACATTCAAATTTGTCAACAAAAAATCACTTTGGCTTTTCCAATTGAACAACACTTTAGCCCTTGATTTACATTGTTCAAGAACCTTTTTTTTTGTAGGTTTGTTTTTAACTATTCACCATTCGGTACTCATCCTATCAAAACAAGACCAATCCTACAACTTTTTATTTTATTTTATTTTTTACCATAGTATCTAGTTAATGGCTTTTTAAGATTCTTTCTCGATCTCCAAGTAATAGGACTTGTAGCACTTTGATAGTTGTTCTTTCTTTTCTTTGGTGTTTGAGTTAATGGCAGCGATTCGATTGCTGCACAAGATGTTGCAGAATGACACTTAAGAAGGTCTTTTACTAGAAAAAAACACTAGTGGTAAAAGACAAGAAAGTAGCAGTTTTGTGGTCGATAGTGTGTAGATTGATTTACGATGAGCTAGAAGAGAAAAAGGTTAAACGAAGTTTTGAATTCTCAGCGTCTCCAATATTATTTTCTATTTGATTTTCTTTTTCATTCGATGAGTTTTGTTGAGTTTTTCGTGTCTCGTTTTTTTTTTTTTGTTTTTGATTTGAAAACGTACAAAAAATTTGATAGATCATAAAATTTTGAGTAAAAAAATGTTTTCCATGCCGAATGTCAACGTAGCTGGAAAAAAACTGAGGTTTTTTTTTGTTTTTGTAATAGAAAATGTTGATGCCAAATTGGATTGATATATGATACCCATTGGAACTTTTTTTTAATAACTAAATTACGTTTGTGAAATATATTATAAGAGAAATTTTTTTAATGAATAAATCACGTCTGAAATACATGTATAAGAATATATTTTTAAATTTAAAGTTGGCTCATCACGATTATTACTCGACTACGCAAGAAGTCGGGTCATGTTTTTAGGTAGGTACTTGGAGTTTAACGAGGGCAGCACCGACTGGTTTTACCGCTATGTCATTTGGCCCTCAGACTTATTGAAATTAGAAATACAGAAATGATGATGAGATGAGGATGATAAACATGGAACAGGGTTTTATGATGCAGGAGGAAACGGGAAAACCCCGAGAAAACTTGCCCCCGTGGTGTCAGACCACGAACTGAATCCACATGGCACGAGTGGTTGGCGAACCCGGGCCACTGCCGCCAGAGGTGAATGCTCTGACCACCAAACCACCATGGGGCCCTATATGTTTTTAGGGGATGTGTATGCATGCATGATTCTCTGTTTCCGCTCACAGGTTAAACAGCTCGATGGATTTTGATGAATGAGAAGTTTTTTGATTCGTCTTTGTCTCACGAGTGTCATTGGCTATGTCGTCCAAAACTAACATGACGGACGCTATATGCCATAATGTATTATGCGAAATCGGTTGTTTTTTTCCTCAAATTAGCAATATTGTTTTTAAATATGCATTGCGATCGAATTTGTAAACATCTGTTTTATTGATTAGAAATATTTTTTATCCCAAATTGATTTTTTTACGATTTGGAAAATTTTTTAAATAAATTAATTACGCTTTAAGAATTTCATAAACTTGCGCGTGTTTGCATCGGGTTTGCAAGTTTCAGGTTTCTCGTATCAAATTTTGGGATATACTTTAATTTTTCATTTATTGATTTTTAGATTATTTTTTTTAGGAATCGAAAGTGGATTAATTACATTAAAGCTTACTTTACCAAGATCCGATGCACGGTTTTAAAGGATTAAAAGATTGAAATTTTCAGAATCCTACAAAAAAGGGATGAAAAGTTCGCTTGAAAAAATATTTTTCTTCCATCATTGCATGAAAATGAAATATTCCCGTTTTTCACCGAAAAAAGTTTTTTTCAGAATTCTTCATGTCAATTTTTTTACAAACATGTACACTCACATTGATATTTATACAATCATATTAATTTATGCGTAAGTACAGTATATATAGGGTGGGCCAAAAAAAATTGTTATCAATTTTCAAAGAGTAATGTCTTATGAACTGCTTAAGCTACGCAAAAACTAAATCTATTATATGAAAGTTTAATTCTATTATATCTTTCCAATGATATATAACCTTATGTTATGGCTTCCATACAATAGCTGCGCGAAAACAAAATACCCCCCAAAAAAGTTGTAAAATGACTTTACAAGTACAAGGGGAGTTCAGTGCATAACTATTCAGTGCAGAAGTAAAAAATTAATGCTAAAAGGAGGGCGGGATGGTCAAGTTTGTGATACGATTATCATCTGGCTTTTCTGATGCAGGTTTACCGATTGAATTCGCAAAAACGTACTGTTACATTCATGCATCGAATCATGCATCGAATGCTCACTTTAGACAAAATGATGGCACATGCACTTGGTTTCACAACTTTTTTTACAGGGCATTTTTTTTGCGCCATCATTGCAACCAAACTATGCAAACCATAGCATAGAATAATATATCATTAAAAATATATTGAATTGAGATTTCATGTTGTAGTTTTAGATTTTGTCTAGCATAAATGGTTTATTAGAAATCGATATTTGAAAATTGGTGACAGTTTTTTTTGTGGCCTACCCTGTATATTTATGTATTCAGTTATTTATTGTATGTCATTATTATTTTATTTTTTTGGACCTAAAAATAAATACCGAAAAAAAGTCAAATAACAGAGAAAATAAAATGTGATACTGTCAATGTAAAGAATCCAGGCATTCTATAAAATGCCCAACCTATTTTGGAAAAATATTAAATAACAGTTTGTTTTTTTATATTTAAGTTAGTTAAGAGGAGTGTAGGTTAGTTAAAAACATTTTTTCAAAAATAAAAAAACATTTTAATTTTAGATTTTTTTTTATTTTAGCCTTAGTATAGTTTAAACCTAATCTAAATTCTTTAACTATTCTAATGTCGTTTCATGCTTAAACCAGGCTTGGCATTCTATAGAATTCCTGATCTCTACATATTGACAGTAACATATTCACTATAAATATACTCTTCTAAGAAGATATAAGTTACACTATGTATACCCACACATTACATACACACACACACTACACTCTTGTATATACTTAACGGTAACGTATTGACTGTATGTGATTCAAATGAGTTTGAAGTTGACAGACTTTGGTTTTAATCTAGTTCACTTGTCACAATGATAGAGGCCTTACCACATTATTAAGTGTCACGAGATTGTGGGCTGTTGATTTGATCCTGCGTGCAATTTAGGATCAATCGATCAAGTCGCAGGCAGGGTTCAGGTGTGAACTCAGCAAAATCGAAATGAACGCATTAGCTTGT
Organism: Cryptops parisi; assembly: GCA_034695005.1. Lineage (NCBI taxonomy): Eukaryota > Metazoa > Arthropoda > Chilopoda > Scolopendromorpha > Cryptopidae > Cryptops > Cryptops parisi. The sequence goes on along the minus strand of JAQIWH010000287.1, from coordinate 11,187 downwards.
GGGTAGCCAACGTTAAGTTGCCACATTTCAGTGGTTAGTGATCAAAATGTGTTTCAATTTTCAATGTACAGTGTTACATTACAGTATTTCAATGTATTCTATTTGAGTTATGTACAGTACCTTTTTATATGTCATTTCGCTATCATGCTAAGTAGAGAAATCCTCCCAAATGCTTATGTGTGAGAAAATTTGTTGATAAACGATTTGATGTTAGGTGGTGCACAAATAAATGAGTCTTTCTGAACTTGCCTTTTTATCTGCTACAATTTGTGCTGCCACAATATTCGATTTATGCGAAGTGATTTGCGTATTATAGAAAGACGTTCATTGGATTGTTCAACTAATGTCGAATTTTTTAATGTAAATTTCATATGGAGTTTATGAATTAACTAAACAGTCACATAGATTTTGCAATTTAATTATATACTGTATATACATCGTGACAGTTGATTTATTGTCCTTGCTTCCGGTTATGAAATGTGTCAGAAATTGTTCATATAACGTGGCGTGAAAAATTACCCGTCGTTAGTTTTCTTAAACCGCCTTTTAATTGACACCTAAGTCCTCTTTATCTTAACCTTTGAGCGACAAGGATGAAGTTTCAAGTCTTTGGGGGATTAAGACTTAAACCCTCCGGGAGTTCAATGACGTCATCGATATACAGTCCTGTAACAACAAAAGACAACAACTCCATGTTATCGCACTTTTCCAAAAACAATCGATTTTATTTATTGCTAATGAATGTTTTTATTATCCAATTTCTTAGTTAATTTTTATTAAATTAATGAATTAAATTCGCTAAAAAATTGAACTATATTTTACCCTACTTAAAAATTCGATATATCGAATTATAATTCCGATATTTTCAATAAGAACCAATTATTACTTCGATGTACACGAGGTACAGTATTAGAAATAATTAATTATTCGAAGTTCATTGATTTTTTAAAATTTGAAAAACCAATAAAACGATTAATTAACATTTTTCGATAATTAATTATGCAGTAAAGATTTTATTTACGATCGATTTTTTTTCGAGGAAGTTTTCATCGAAAATTTAACGAACTATCGATTTTTGAGTTGCTAATTGGATCAAAGTTTTATGTATTACACAAAGTGCATGTAAAAAGTGGAGCAATGACCTAAAAAAATTTTATAAAATAGTTTACCCTTAATTCACCCTTAGTTATTTATGGGTACTCAATATTTAATTGATACTTCGAAATTGATTTTACATTTCATTTTTGGGTTATAAATTGTTTGTACGCGATTACGACACACTACAAGTACAGTGCAAATATAAAAATGTACATTCAGATAAATCAGAAAAATTGCTCGATATATTTTTTCTCTTATCTGATTTAACATGTTATTATTCAATCGATTGGACTTGAATCGTGACTTTGCAAGTTTAAGGTGTTCGATGTTTATGAGCCGTTAATTGGATGAAATGTCGAGATTTTCTTCTTTTTTTTAATATATTGGAAGTGGGAGTAATAACCTAAAAGTTAATAAGCGATAAAAATAGATTGATTGCAAAATACAAATACATCAAGTAGATAAAATGTCAATCATTTGAAGTGATAGCGAAAATCGTTAAAAATCTGTTGTTTTCAACGAACTGGTGACGGCACTGCCCTCTGTCCATTGTTTTTGCAAAGAAACTATCATCACAGATAATAAACGAAGACTCAAAATAAATATCCCCATAGAGCACATTGTCAAGGTTTCATTAGTAGACATGCAAAAATGCAGGACTCTGTGTTTTATTGTTTTAGTTTTATGGCATTTTGAAACAAACCAAGGTTGCACTGCCTTCTGTCTATCGTTTTTGTAAACAAAGTAATTATCACAAGTAACAAACGAAAACTCCAATAAACAACGCCATAGTGAACATTGTCAGATTTTCTAAGAAAATACCGTGTGCAGAAAGTTAGGTTTCTATTTTTTATAGTTTTATATTTGTGACATCTTGAAACAAATCGAGAAACTCAAGATGGCGTCGTTGGAAGTTGTTTAATTTTTGTAGTGGTGTTGAATAAAACAAAAAATTGGTTAACTTTTTTTTGGTAGAGTTGAGTAAAGAAACGTCGGGTCGTCGTTGTTCTGTATTTTTTTTCCTCGTTTAAACGTGTGCGACAAAGTGATTAGCAAGTCTGTCAAAGTCGGAAAGAAACCCTAGGTTTTATCGATAATCGAGCTTGCCTTTCTCCTCATTAGAAGGCCTCCGCGTCGAAAATTCAATCCGCTCCAGGCTGAACTAATGCAATTATTGCGCCCAGAACACCAAATTCGAAATGCGCATGCGTAAATCCTGCATTCTTCTTCCGACCTTGCACATGGCGCGATTGATGTTGACTCTCTTAATTATTATTTACTGCTACTCAAGATGTTTGTGGTTTGAAGGAGTGATGGTGTTTGTTTGCTTATTTTGCAACACAACATATAGCCGAAGCGAATTATTGTGTATATGTGGTTTTTAGAACTAAATTAGAATTGAAAGTGAAGATTCGTATTCATTAATGTCAACGATATTGTTCTACTCGCAAGGGGTTGCGAATGATAAAGTGTATGTTTTTTTGGTGGATATTATTAAGTTCATGTATATAATTTCTGTATATACAGTAGACTTTTGGACTAGTACTTTTTGTTGACAATAGCCGGCTGATAACGTTAAACAACAGATAAAAATACACTAATCGGTGTCATGAGAGTGGCTGCTCACGATAACAATGGCCGATTGATAACATTATCTGTGATCACAAAAACCGGTTTCCACTGTATAATTAAGTTCATGCCTGACTGACTGTTTGTGCGTGAATATGTTTTTATAGTTTAATATATCACAATGCGACTATATATGTATTGCTATACTGTATAGTAAATTTCATAAGTAATCGAAGAAGAAATTAATCTTTGAACATCTTACCACTTGTCACCATCAGCCATGTTTTGCTTGTGCATTATTCACTAGAAAGTCATCTGGGGGTCAGTATTTTTTTATCCGTTTTTCACTTTTACATTTCAACTCTGGTATGGTACAATCTCATATCAATGATTTTTTTCTCAATTATACACCAAACTTTCTTTTTTTTCACTTATCTGAAGAACGTCTAAGAATCGAATAAATTTGAAATAAGTTTTTTGGAGGCTTAAAGGGGTGGGAGGGTTGGAATAAACACAAATAGAAAGGAAATCTATGAGTATGTATGTATATCTGTGAACTATAATAGTGATGTTTGATAGCTCCAGGCCTTATTTTTTTTTTGGAATAAAGGGTTCACACAGATGACGTTGATATGAAAATATCGATCTGTTAGTATGATTTTTTTTTAGTAAGAATAAAAGTTTCTTGCAAAAAGCTACTTTACAAATAAATGTAGGGGCTTATTAAATTTTGGTTGTTCATTTTTTGCTCTTTCAACTTTTTTTTTGGTTTTTTGCTCTTTCAACTTTTTTTTTGGTTTTTTGCTCATATCATTTATGAAAAATAGTAAACTGTGAGCTATAAACGTATGGTCGTGCTTGATTTCATAGAACGCTCTATTGCACTCCATAACTACGTTTTTTATGTAAAAAAAACTCCATCAAAGTCATAAAGATTAATTTATTTTGTTTTGTTACAGAAATGCCGAAAAGAATTCTTGTCACCAGCCTGTGACGAAAGCGAAAACTAAACCACCTTTGATAAGAGCCAAAACATTGCCAGCCATCATATGTCCTGCTCTCAACTCGGTGGCCATTTTGGACCCAGGAACTACCTCAAACAGGGGTAAGTCTTAAATTTAACATTTCTTATTTTTTGGTGTTTTCACATTTTAAAGTCAGGAAGTTAGTTTTATAAGCTTCTTTACAACCATTCACTGGCATGAGGGCGTCACAAAATAATGAATGTGTGAATAATTATGAAGTGTTTTTCTTAACTAACATAAACCGGTAACTATACCCGGAAACACTAGTTTAGGTTAGTTAAAACAAACAAAAGTGCCAATCATTGGCACCCTCATCGGTGACTGGTCGTTAATACCGTTATATGTTTTAAATTTCCAACACTATTTTATGCTGAAACTTTCACTGTGAGGTCATCCAATATAAATAGTGTATCGGTATGATACTTTGTATTAGTTATTTCTGGAGCTTATTGGAAGGAACGCGGTGAAATATTCATTGTGACGTCATTTAAAATTGAATCAGTCATATGACGCTAAAGAGTGCAACGTTTCGTCTCAAAATACAATACCGCCATTGATTGCTTTGGATCGAGTTGTCATGGTGAGTTTGGAACGAAAATTAACGTCGGTTATTCAATTAGCTTTGGAATTGTTTTAATTCCCATTGATCATCTTTCAAAAGATGATTTTTACACTCAAAGCTTCTGTTTGTACACATCTCGTACAACGATTTCTTCTATAAAAGTTGAATTTGTGTGCAATACAAAAACTAGTGGTGGTGTTTGGATTTACAATTTTATACGTACAACATAATACGTACTAGATGTACAGGTATCACCATGGTTAAATATATGTTTAGCCATGGTATCACTGATATAACTACTGAAGAAATCGTATATTACAAACAATATTGTATCGAATTATTGGATGTTAGTTTGGCGACTTTTGACATTCCCTCAATGTAGTCTGTCAGGTGTGGAAATGCAACGGTTGGTTGTTTTAATTAATCGTATTTACATATTTAAATTTACAGTACGGTGCTTTAATGAGAGTTGTGTTAATGATATTGACAAACACCCTGTAAGGGGTGATTATGTAAAATGCTTTGTGACAGAGTTTGTTCCACTTTGTAATTGATTTAACATGATTATTGTTGTTGTAGAGAAACGTTGCTGGTTTTGCATTATGTATACAGTCGTCGCTTTAATTTTACGTTTTAAAATTATGACATTTAAAAACAGTTGGTTTGTGTCGCGTTTTTTGAAGAAACGGAATTTAATTCAGTAACGCAATCAGGGTTTTCAATTAGAAACTTAAGATTGTATAGATGAGAAGAAAAATTATTGTCGAGCTAAAAAGCTAAGCTAAAATGCGGTCTATTTATAGAAAAGTCTGCGAATAAATAACATGTAATATTTAACCCGTTAACTAATGAATAGCAAATCGAAGTTAAAAACGTACTGTCGGGTAGGTTTAAAAAATTAAATGGAACGGAAAATTAATTAAACAAGGGTGGGGAACAATGGGCGAATCTTTAATTTCAACGATTTTTGTATTTCTACGAAAGTTTAACATTATAAAACTAGTACTGGATGATTTAAAAGAGCAGTTCTATGGGAATGCGCAAAAAGTTATTTTTTATTTATTTACTTTATTTGTTTATCGTTCGGATCAAATACAATGAAATGAAATACTAATGAAAATGTTAAATTTGAGATATACAGTACTGTAACAGTGTAGCAAGGTAAACGGACGTTAAGATACCTTTTATTTACTTTGTTGTAATACCATCTTGACCAAGTTTGTTACAATGGTGGTATTTTTATCGATCTTGAAATTTAATTTCAAGGTCATTACATTGTCACATTGGAAACCATGAGCTACCAAAGTTGTAGTTAATGGTCCATTTAGTCATAATCCAGTGTCGTTTCATTTATTTCCAACAATCCAACCGAAATAAAAAAATAGAAACAATAGAGCACCTAATAGCTAGTTGCATTGCATCAGTGTAATGCAGTGTAGGGTCACTACACGGAAAGTTCAAAATTTATGAATGTGGCAGTTGCCGCAACATAAGCAATATGACGTGATAATGAGTTATGATTATAAAGACCAAATGTCACGATCAGTCATGTCGCTCCGTCATTATCCTATGTTTGTAGTATGTAGTAGGTGCTTACGTCAGTATGTTTGTACCACGTAACCGAAGGAATTCCTAGAATAGTGGAGAAGAAAAGAAATCCTAGAATAACTTTTATTAACCAGTTTCAGTTTTTATCAACGTCAAAGAAAAACACATTTATTAAATTAGACGAGAGAACCATGACGACAGTTCAATTAATCGAATTGTTCATATTATCCATATTCGCCTACGTTTTAGAATCTCTTAGAATTCCAACCGGATACATTGTGGTTGTTGACGTAGTTTGTTTAGGTCTTTTATTTCTTTTTAACGGATATCCGTTGTTTTGTAGATACAATATAGTCATCGGGTTTCTGATGGATTATCGATCTGTCTGGCTTGTTGTTGATATATCCTACGATTACAGGTTTCATTAACTAGGTCTATGGCTTGAGATCAAAAAGGTCAATTAACAGCCTCTTCTTACTTTCACTTTTGGTCTTTTGCTTGGAAGACTGTTGAATAATAGAGTAAAAGAGACCTTATTTTTCTACTTGTTGACATGATAGACATTGTCAGGACACGAGTGGTTTGAGTTTTTCAACCGTTATCAGTTTAGATGTTCCTGGTATGAAGAAAAAGAGAGGGGTTATTAGGTTTTTCTTTTAACATCCACCGAAGAAAAATCTTGAACTTCCTATTTCTTTTGAAGATGACAAAAAAACATCTTCATTTTTTTTATATGTGTTTTTTGAAAAGCCAAAAAAAAAAAAAACTTTCACGTAATGATAAGTTACAACTTTTATAGGGGCATAATTAATTGAGTTTAATTCTTAATATTATAGTCCAACATACGAGTGTTTAGTGTTCGGAACCAGTTTTTTAATGACATTTTTATTTTTGTAATTTTTTTTTTATTATTAGAATAAAGTAGTTTTTTGGGTACCAGTATTAATTGTAAAGGAAAAGGACATATCAGTCAGTCATGTATCTTCAACGTCATTCAAACCATTTTTATGACGTCAGTGTCTGTGCCACGTGACCAAACAACCTTCGATTGGTTGGTTAACCGTGTCTCGTGTCATGTTGACGTGCTACGGACGCGCTGACGTAAGAAAAACGACTGTTCGGATGATGTCGGAGTGACGAGACTGATCTTGAAAATTGGATCGTCTTATTTGAAGAAACGATTATTTTACGTATGATTTGTCCATATAGGGTTTGAATGTTATTCCGATTGGTAGTCTATGCCTAGGTCATGACTTATTGTAGTTGCCTCATTTTATGCTTCAACTCAAAAACTAAGAAGTGAGTTAGTTCAGTATGGTTTTACACAATCCAATTGGTTTCTCTTGAAAATAGAGTACACTACACATTTTTTCAATAATTATTTCTTTCAAATAAAAGTATTTTTATTCCATGTTCAAGCTTAGCGGAAAAAAAATACTTTAGAAACATATTCAAAACCTTATTTTAATTGTTTTGTGTATTTTATTCTTATATTTTTTTCAATAGTTATAATAAACGAATAACACTACAAAACACAACTGGACTATATTCCGTTGAAAAAATAAATGTACCACTTTTGTTTATGATTCGAATAATTATTTTTTTTCTCGAATTTAGAGTTGCAGAGAGGTTCATATTGTATGTTTCGTGTACAGTAGGTTTTATTTGAGCTGCCTGAAGCTAAAGGTATCTACAATTTTTGTGTTTGGTTATTATTATTATTATTATTGGTCTAACATAAAACGCTAGATTTTACACTCACGCTAGATTTTACTCACAATGAGAACTATCTGATCACGTGAATGTTATGTAAGGCCAAAATAACCTGTGGCTGAGCATAGGTTCTAATGCTTAATTCGATTATATTTTCTCAGTATTCTCAAAATATGAAAAATGTTGGTTAGTTCCCTTTGGCTTCAGATCGTTCATTTTATAAAGTCAAAATAGTACAGATTTTGTTCATAACTTGAATTAATAATAAAAAAACATACGATATTTTTAATCATCGGTTCGATTTTTCATTGCTTCTTCGCTTAATTTGTTTACGACAACACACTAGTAAAAATGGATAGATTGAACTCATAAAACAACAATATATATATTTTTTTAAAATTGTCTTTTGTGGGTTTATTAATAGACTGCATTTTCTTAACAGTATTTTTAAAATTAAACTTCTTATTTGATTTTGGGAAAAAAATGTACCATATTTTCTATTGGTTGACTTTAATGAGTTTTTTTCTGACATTTTAACGACGTACACGTTTCTACCTAATGAGTAACTCATAATTTATGCATAATATTTATCTTATGTAGAATTTCTATTTGCACAACTAAGTTTAAATTTTATAACTTATTGTCAATAAACCTTTTAAAAACGTCTGTGGTAGATGAACATTTGATTGTTTTCATTCAAAACCTTATAAATTCATTTCGACGGTAATTTATTTTAACGATGCATGATGAATAACGTCAAAAGATGATTAGTTCTCAATGCACCATAGCAACCATTTCACCCAACCATCTAAACCTACAAAAAATAATACATGCACTTATATGAATATAAGAATCGTCGGATCTTGTTTACTATCTGCGCACTACTATTTCGATGCTTCGCTATATTGCCAAAACCCAACGCGTAATCAAAAGAAAATGAATAAGAGAAAATATATCAGTATTTTAAAATTAAATTCCGTTATTAAATAGTTTGGCAGCCTGCGGCGGCCGAATGGATCGATTCGCCCACTGGCTTCGCGTTAACCTTTTCGCAGTTATAGGATAACAACAAGCATATCGGACTTCAGCAAGACGCATTGGTGGGATGGGAGGAGTAATTGACCAAACGAAAACGTGTTATGTTTATAATCTATATAAATAAAAATGTAAATGTTCGTTTGTCGTAACCGATGGACTCGAAAAGTTCTGCACCGATTGCTTTCACGTTTTCCCACAACGTTGCATTCGAATAGTCGATCATTTTTATATACGTGTTATATATTTGTCACACCTGTAAGAGGTAGAAACATAGAGGGAGCCACAGCAACGCGTGGCAGGGTACAGCTAGTTAATAATAAATGCTTATACTTTTAACTTTAACTAACTTTTTATACTCTTTATATTAGCTTCACTTCACTTGTGAGTTTGTGAGTGAGTGAGCTGGGAATTGAACACATACTGCCATATATAGTCGTTTATGAGAAAAGAATATACTGTATAGTCCAATGTACCCCAAAACGCATAAATCGAAAACCGTCTAAGTCCTTCGCATGAAATCAAAACTCCATAAGTCCAATGTAAAAAAATCCCTATATAAATAAATAAATTTAAAATTGCAGAAATCAAAAATGAATTTTTTTGCATTATGTATATCGATACAATATATCTGTATTGTATATGACAGTAGGGAGTATGCTTAAAAAACATTTTATTTTTATTTATTACTTCTTTTAAATAATGGTTTGGCAGATTGCAAACAAGGTTCCAACACTCTCAGCCGTCCAATTTTTGGGACATTTAAATTTATACTGTATTATTTTTTGGAAGTTAACATAGTAGAGTTTCAATATGGTAAATAAGAAGTTAGTAGCTAGTACCATTGCGTACTATTTCTGCTTGATTCGCCTTTCTTAGCTCACTATGTTTAGTTAAGATCTTGAACAAGGAAAACGAATCATCTGCTCGTGGCCATGTCCATATATGGTTCTGCTACTCTTTCGAGACTGGAACGATTTTTTTTCTCATCCAGTTCTCGAAGACCACATGGAGTGCTCTCATATCCTGCTCTTATATGTGCAAGATCGTAGAAAACTCTTTCTTTGGTTTTCTTTTATGGCTTTCTTTTATTCACTTTTTTGTTACCATTTGTTCAGAACCGTATGGAGATCAATCTTCATTTGTGTCTTATCTGTCCTGTTCTTTTCAGCTCCCATCTTTGTTAGACCATCGAATTTCTGTCTTTCTTTTAACACTCATTTGTTTTTTTCTTTCTCTATACGGAATTCAATCTTAATGTTCAAGTTCTACCAATGGTCTATAAGAAACGATTTTTTTTGTCGTTTAAAGATGTATTCACAATTTTATAAAGGGATGTGTCTCTGTCTCTTTTCTCTTTATGTCTAGTCCATGAAAAAATATTGATTTCAAATTTTCATTTTCTCGTTGCCATTGGAATATCGATGTTGATGTTAATACATCTGTACTATGATTCCTCGTACTCGAAACATAATCGCGATAGTGTTAACTGCGTGGTTCCTGCAAACAGGAACTCGGACGATAAAGCATCAAAGACGTGTTCATGGAGTTACATTTAGATTCGGAGTGACATTCAAATGTTTTGAAGTCAAGCTGAAAGTTAGAATAATCTATACTTGTATTGTTTATAACTTGAATGTTTTCATATAAGAACTCTGAACACCAGAACAAACAATCATTGGCGTAAGATTGCCACAGTAAATATGTGACACACGCGTGAAATTCAACAGCAAAGCGTTGGTAACCAGTGAGTAATCAGCTGGTTGTAGTAAATAATCACCTACAACCAGCTGTTTTATGGTCATTAACTAATGGCAAAAAAAATTGGAACGAAATTCTAGTTGGTTAAACCCAAGCCTACGTAGCTATGACTAATGCCTGTGTAATGAATTTTGTTTTGCACACCGTAAAATAATGCTTATTATAGATAAAAACAGTATATAAGTTTCACTAATAAAGAATTTCTACAATATTTTTTTAAAATTAAACTGGCATCAAATGTTTTGATATTGATAGTGAATTTAATAAATGCAACTTGGTTCGTTGTCTGATTACTCAGTAGGACTTATAGGAAAAGCGTAACACTAAATTGAATAGCTTAATTGGTTTTATTTATTCATTTTTGTTATTTAAAAACAAATAAAGAACTATATTTTTAGTAAAGACCAAATATACTTCTCTTTCGCTGACAGGTATTCTCTGCCCCCCTCCCCTTCCCACACACACACACACACACACAGATACACAACATATTTTGCCGTTTCAAAAAGACTTTTTTAAGGCAGGCAACACCAAACACACAGAAAAGAAGCCTATACTGGAAAATATATTATAATTTTTTATCTTGAAATTCGGCCGACTATGGCCATTTTTTGGGAATGTCAACAAAAATAAAGTACAACATATAAAACAAATGTAGCTACAGTAAATGGAGCAATCCAATAACTTATACAAACAACGAAAACAAATTATATTAACAAGATTATACTCCGTCCCGGTATCTTTGGACTGTCACACTTTCTGCGCAGCTTCCGTATTCATCCTCCATGGCAGTAATGGCGTCATGGCGGTAAATTCAAAATATGATAATAACAAACGAAAACTGCACAACGTCATTTACCATCTGCGAATATCTGC
>JAQIWH010000286.1:0-57374 GCA_034695005.1 Cryptops parisi | reverse complement strand
CTAAAGCACTACTGAAACACACTACTAAAAGCCAAAAAATAACAATAGCACGAAGAAAACTAAAAAAATATCCTTACAATGGTGAATCAAAAAATATTAAATTCTTCATTTCCAAACGCGTCTCTGCTCTAACGGTTTATGTATGTAAACAAATAATTCAAAAAATCAAAAAAAAGAAAAACATACAATTATTTGACATTAAACGACATAAATTAAATGATATTTGTCGAAGCACAATAGTACTTCAACACATCCTTTCCACTCGGTTCTAAAAATTTAGATAACTTTAAAAGATTATTTAGAGCCCATTTTCGAATCGAAGTGAGACGATGACGATCATTCGGCTTGCCTAAAGTCAAATAGCAAGCGAGTAGACCGTTCACGTGTGACATAGACGTAAAATTGTTTTAAAACAGCAATAAAAAATAAAGAATTCAAAATATCAAAAAAGTAAGACATACAATTAAACTTGACGACAACCTCTTTATTTTGGTGCTTTCGTTTTTTTTTCTACGGTGTGATTTGTGGGAGAACGATGGAAATAACAATTTTGACCTGGACTGTTATATATATATTAAGATAAGATAGGTATTTGGAACGTTAGGTCACTGGATGACAAAGAACCTGAACTGGTAAAGTAGGCTGCTAAATATCGACTAGATATAGTCGGTGTCTCCGAAACCAAACTAAAAGGAAAGGGCATGCAGAACCTTGACCAGGGGTGGAAGTTTTTCTACTCCAGAGTCGGCCCTGCTGATCAAGCACACGCGGGAGTGGGGATACTCACGGATGACTGATCAAGTGATTGAATGAGTGCCAAGAAGTGAAAGGGTGGCGATGTTCAGGCTAAGAGTTGGAAGCGTAGCCTTGGCTTTAGTACAGGTTTATGCACCTAACAGTGAGCAGGACTACCCTAATTTCCTGGATAAGGTGGAACAAGCATTGGAAACATTGCCATCTACTGAGTTTATATTACTTTTCGAGGAATTCAATGCTCATGTGGGGGTCGATGACCAAATGTAGAAAGACGTGATTGGAAGGAATGGCGATGCTCCACTCAATGCGAATGGTGGGACATCCGTTTTCTGAGCGATCTGTCAATTATGAACACCTTTTTCCGTCACCAGGACATACACAAGTACACATGGCAACGTGAGTCTTGTGACCAGAGGTCATTGATCGATTTCTTTATCACATAAGCTGACCTGAGGTCCCACGTGATGGGTGTTCACGTAAAGAGGAGCTGAGCTGTCAACTGATCACCACCTTGTTGTCTGCAGGCTGCAAATCCAACAAGCGACTAATCTCACTCTCAAAGTACATAAGGCTTTTCAGATAAAGTTGGACAAGTTGCAACACAGGACTATAACTAAGAACTTTGCAGACAGCATGGACCTGAAGTTCTCTCAATTTCCATCGACTGAGTCTGACGTAGTAACTGAGTGGTGCCTCCTCAAAACAAGCATCATCAGTGCTGCGGCTGAAAATTGCGACTTAAAACGCATTGGCGGGAGATTGGACAAACAGTGCACCAAGGAGGTGGACCAAAGAGTTGCAAGTGCTTGTTAACGGGAAGAAAAAAGCTTACCAAGCCTGGCTTAGCAATCCAACTTCTGACTCCTGACAACTCTACAGCTTTGCTAAAAGGGCCATAAAACGAGTCTTGGCAGCTGCTAAGGCTCAGTCATAGGAGAACTTCGGTGTGGCACTGGTAGACGACTTCAGGAATGATCCCAAAGTATTCTGGCAAACCATCCGGCACCTCAAAGCTAGCCAGGTGACCCCTGTGGTCTATTAAGGACAAGCAGGGTGATATCCTGACCAGAGAAGGGGCTATCCTCCTATGATGGAGAGAATATTTTGAAGAGCTGCTCAACCCTGTCAGTCATGGTAATCAGAGCCCGGAGCTGCGTTTCAGGGTGGAGAATAGTTCACTGGCAAAGGTGAAAAGTGCTGTAAGGTTCCTTGAACCAGGCAAAGCCACTGGCATCGATGAAATCCGGCAAGAAATGCTCAAAGCTCTGGGTGACGAAGACTCACATTGGTTGACTTGAGTTTTTGGAGTTGCCTGGCAGGTTGGAAGGGTTCCTTTGGACCGGCAAACTAGAGTGGTGGTCCCAATCTTCAAGAAAGGTGACCAGAGGGCGTGTTGCAACTATCGGGGCATCACTCTCCTCAGCCTCCCTGGGTAAGCCTAGGTTGCCATGGTTCTCCAAAGCAGACTAATTGAAGTTGTCGATTACCAAATCCAGGACGAGCAGTGTGGATTTCGTAAAGGTCGAAAAACAACCAACCAGCACTTTATCCTGCAGCAGATTATCAAGAAAGTTGGGGAAGTGGCCAAACCAGTCTACATTTCGTTTGTGGACCTGAAGAAGAACTACGACCGGGTTAATCGTGGTCTGGTGTGGGAAGTGCTCAGAAGTACAAGATGCATGACCAACTTGTTGGGCAATCTCGTCCCTGTACACTGATAGCAAGAATTGTGTTCGGGCAGGCGAGCATAACTCAGAGCTGTTCGCTGTGGGAACTGGACTCCGCCAAGGGTGCGTACTGTCACCTCTCCTGTTTATCATATACATGGATAAGATTTTCAGACGCAGCTTAGGCAGTGAGAGTGTCATGATTGAAAACATCAGTGTTAGTCATCTACTTTTTGCAGATGACCTTGCAATACTGGCACCTTCCCAGTCTGAACTACAGCACGCACTGAACAGATTTGTGCTCGAGTGTGAATCTGTCTCTATAAAAATTAACACTGCTAAAACCGAGACTCTTGTGGCCTCTTGAAAATCGGAACAATGCGTCCTGCATGTTAGTAGGGCCCCGTTGTCCCTGGTGCAGAAGTTAAAGTACCTCAGGGTATCATTTTCGAATGATGGAAAGGTGGAAGAGAAAATCGATAGACTGGTCGGGATGGCTGGTGGTAAGCGAGCCCGAAAATAAATGAAAAAATGAATGAAACTTCAATAATAGAATTTTTACAAATCTTAAAAATACATTTAATTTTCTTTGAGATACATACATTTTTACAAAATCATTGATAAAAATGGAATAAATTTATATAAAATATACATGCAATTATATTAAAATTTCATTAAATTATAAATGCTCAGCATTTATAATGCTGTACATTTTTTTTAAAAAATATGTACCAATACTATGAACAAACGAGTCATAAAATTAAATACTAAAAACGTATATACAATTCAGGCGTTGGAAATAATGGAATGCTCATAAGAAAATAAAATGTTACATGGGCACCGGCAGTATGGGGTACTTGTACTACCTTAGGTCTTGGTATTTTAGAGTAAAATTGGATAAAATTATTAAAACAATAATTATATTTTTTTCATTTTCAATGAAATAAGCATCTCGACTCAAAACAAAGCGAATTTAATTCAAATAGTTTAATTTCACAAATTTTGATCAAAGCGTGTAGATCTCAGTGAGAAGCGTACATTTACATGGTAAATTGATAAAATTAAATAAAAATAAACAAGCTACGATGTTTAATGACAAAGTATGTAGAAGGGTTGCAAATTGCAGTATTTCTAAAACTACAAGTACTGTACTGTATGAAAGTCCAATTAAAATTATTTCCAAAGAAATAAAATTATATAAAGACACATTCATCCAACCAATCACAAAGTTATTTGAGCTCTGTCTGACAACAGACTAATGACTGGACGATGTCGGAGAAACACGACTGGTTGTGGCATTTGGCCTTTAGTGTCAAGCTATCCCTTTTGCTCATAAAAACCAGATAACTGATCTGTTTCCTTTATGGTCTACTCACAGTGCAGTATTCATTGTTGAACTGCCTAGTTAAAATTCATTTCAGGGGTCCATCTAGCCATGAAGGTCTGATTTCGTGTTATATCAGAGTTATCTCACCACTGCGTGCAGAACAAATTAAATTAGGACCCGTACTTAGTGGTAATTAAATAAGGACCCATACTTTCGGAACTCCCTAGAAAACAAGGATTGAAAAATTCATTATCCAGACTGGTATTGAACCAGGGAGCTCTCCGTAAATGCAACAAAACACTCTAATCTACCAGAAAACATGAAGTCTCGAAAACTTCCACTTTGAACCTTCATCTGGGCTTGTTATTGAGCGAGTTTCAGCTAGCTAGCCTTTGCGAGTGTTAAGAGCATCTTGTCGCGTTTACGAAAGATCCATGGTTCAATCACAGGCTTGAGCTAGGGTTGCGGTCCCTTATTTTAAATGACAGCATATTATTTGAACAATTTGTCCTTTATCAAAGTGATAAAGGGCATAAAAAATGTCCTTTATTTAAAATAGAAAAAAAGATAAAATTTTCCAAAAAAAACCGAAATTTCAGAAATATTTGCAATTTTCTTGCGGAAAAGTAAGTTTCAATTTCAATGTGTAACATTTCTCAGTAATAAACCTGACCTATCATTTTAAAATTATAAATAAACAAATTACTCCAGCACAATATAGAAATCAAACTTACATTACATAAAATGACATGAAAACTAAATTTATACTAGATAAAATGTGATCTTTTGGATGTCCTTTTCTTGGAACTTCAAAAGGTGGCAACCCGAGCTTTAGGCTGAGACAAGGATTTCTTCAATCAATGTTTTCTATTCAAAATTATGTTTACTGGTGCTGAGGTTTACCAGCTTTGGAGAGGATAGTGAAACATTTCCTCGAAATTTCATTCTTCAACTTGTGAAATGAATTTTACAACTTTTTTGAGGGTATGTTATTTTGTGCCGTAATTGCAACCAAACTGTAGGAACCATGACATACATCATTAGAAAGACCTTTAATTGGGATTTCATAGTGTTTGTATTATTCTGCTAACATCAGCGGTTCACAAGAGATCGATCTTTGAAAATTTATCGTTTTTAACCACCTATATAACATGTATTGTGCACCACCTTACAAAAATTCCTGCCGGCACCCGTGAAATGTGATATATTATATTCCATAGTGGGTGGTGGAAATTCAATCTGTAAAATAAAAAATTTATATATATAAATAAAATTATCATTATTGTTAATGAAACAACTTATTTGCACAATTGTTTTGTTTACCGAGAAATGAAACATCCTGATAGAATTCATCATCTTCATCGATCTGTACACTGAAAATATTTCACAACCACATCATGAAAGTGCAGAATTGACTTTGCTTCAAATTAAATATATACTTTGTGAAAGTACAATTCTAAGAAATAAACGAAAGTCCTCAATTTATGCGAGACCATTATATGGGATTTTGCTAACAAGATACGAAAAATTCTAGAAGATGCTCGTTATAGGCAAGACAATTTCACTATCATGCAATTATTAAGTGCTTTGCTACTTTGTAGCAATTTCAATACATGCAAATTTTGATTTCAGTAAGATTTGCGTGAAATTCTTCCATAAATCGAGGACTTCCTATATTATTAGCTTATTAAAACAAAGTCTAAGTTTGACAACTCAAATCGACAAGTATTAACTTAAAACACAAAATAAATTAACCAAAGTACAGATTAAACATATTGTTCAAAAGTTATAAACTTAAATACGTACGGCAGTAAACTTCTTGGTGTTTGATAATAACTTTCACAGTGCCTGTTCATTTGCATTACCTAACAAACGATAAAAAAAACATTAATCCAAAATGTCTATTAACAAAAAGTTAAAACAAAATGTAACAAAAAGTAATAAACTTATTTCAGAATAAGCAATTTTGTGATAATAGAAAACAAAACACTCTTGGGTTTATGCATTTTAATCCAAAAACAATACAATGACCCCCCCCCCCCACCTGCATTCATTTTACACAATTTCAAAGTTTTGAAACAATTATAATCAACAACGCCATTGATACAGATAAAACATGATTGTAAAATGTAATAAAGGTAAACCGCTGTACTCATCTGTAAATTTGCATTATAAGTGTACGCCTAAATGTTCAAAATTAAGAAGACATCTTTTTTATTTTGTGTCACGTAAAATTCTTAAGTTTTTGGATTAAAGCATATTACTCGAGCCTTGGAAACAGGAAAACATGAGTTTGTCACACAAATATGAAATAGTAATGACAGAAAGTAAAGAAAGTACAAACAACATGGCAAACACACACTCAAAAAATATAAATAAATGAACCCAATTGTCAGCTATACAAGCAATTGTGTTAAAAGTTGGTAACTTGTAATCGGTACAATAGCATTACAACATGCAAGCAAATTATAATGTCAAATATGCAAGCATAGTATAGCAAGTATAACGTTAGCAATATAACATTCCAAAATCATACAACTTATTTTATTAAAAATAAAAACATGCAACACATTCTAAAGATCGTCAAAGCTCATGCAATGGTGCAGCCAGAAAAATCACTATACTTTGTCTAGAAGTAACCAGCGACCATTAAACACCTAAGTTTCAACGTTCAACAATTAATTCGAGACAAAGTGTAGAACCTTACTTTTTCACCACCATCTTCCGTACACAAGGAGTGAATCGCGAGATCCACCCTTGCACTCGATCAGATACATAGTCTGGTCTCATGTACGCAGCAACATCCGACCAACGTTTTGACCTCGCATGAAGATGATCCTGACATTAAATGACCAACACCACAAAGACTCAAAAAGAAAACCCAACCACCATACAAAAAACAAAAGACAAAAGAAAATAAAACCATACAATAATATATACATAGGCATGCGGTTATATGAAAAATATTGAAAACGTAGATGTAAAAAGAAAAAGAAATTCATTTTATATGTATTTTAATTTTAAACAGATAGTACAATTTACAAACACAGATAGTACAAGATATACAATTTTGGATTAGTTTGACCCTAATCCAAAATCATTTAACACTATCATCAGTTGTCATTTTAAAATAAAACAAAAACATTGATAGCATTAAACAAGGATTATCCGTACACGTCAATTTGTTGATAGTATCAATTTTAAAATGTAAATTTAGTTAAAATTAAATATTATTTTGAAATGATTTTAAAAATGTCAGTATTTTTTTTACCCTCCGGTTAATCCACAACCCGGATAATCATGAATCTAGTATGAAAAAATGTATTTAAATTTATTTTTAATTCTCATTTTGTTTGGCAGAATATGATATGGCTGCTTCCTTGTACAAAAGTTATCTGTAAATTTCCTAAGCTAAATGTCTGTGCGTGTAGTGAGTTTCATTCATACCGTATGTATTCACTTGCAAATCGAAAGATTAGAAAACATGGACACTTATCTCAATATGTGTTTGAAGATGAGATAGTTTTGAAACAAGAATAAAATAATTAAAACTATTTCAAAAAACTATTTCAAGACCATAAACTCGTTTGTTACTTACAGATTTGACACAGTGAGGATCCATTTCAATATTGTTAAGTTCTACGTATCCAACTGCAATTAAAGAAACAAAGTTACATGTCAAGTAATTATCATACAAGACAAACATAAAAATCTCAATTTATCCTTTGATGTTTATCCAACATTTGGTTTAAATTTATTCAACATGTCATTATCTTAAGAATGCTCGAATTTATCAAGTAAACTCGGCTTTTGGCTTACAATTTGTCTTTGATCTCTCCGACAATTGAGACAGTACAATCAAAGTGGTATTTGACTGAAGATAATGACAAAATAAATTGCTTACTCTTTCCTTTCTCGTTTTTAACGAGCCATCGCCCAGTTGGATTTTTATCCGTTCGATAAACAACAACTTGTTCCCCTTCTTTCACCGCCAGATCATTTCCTTTAGCACGTGCCGTTTTTTTCACTTTTCCCTTTGCTATGGCGAGTTCATCACCTGTCAACTAACAGAATATTAAAATCGATTAAATGAAATTTTTCTATTGATATTCAAGTACATTATGCTGTAAAATTCATGCAAAACTGAATTGACAATTTGAAAATAAAAATTACATTATTAATGCAGTTGCCTGAAACATTACTATAAACTTCACCATTTGTGAGTTAGTGGTGTGTGAGGGTGCTATATTAAAAATGGAATGTGTTTTTTAAATAACAGTTCTACATGAATTGGTCATTATAAGTTTTTGAAATTGTTACAAGTAAATAGTATAAAAATACTTATATACTATTTAAATAATACTTAATACTTATTTTTATATACTATTATTGATTATATGATTTATTATATTACTATTATATTACTATTATTGGTGATTTTTTTATTTTCAAATATTACAAGAGTATCGTATTATTTACAGTAAAATTAAGATTCATTTTTTAAGCTCTAAGTTAATGAGCATTATGAAGGGCACCTTTTATTTTTTAAACAATTCTACACACATAAAACGCAATTGGCGCTTAGTATTAGTATAATACTAAGATTTGGTATTTGTAGACCTATCCATCCACTAATAATAAATGTTTGAAAATTTATCCTAAGCACCCCCCCCCCCACACACATAGCCTGCGTTCCGGCAAGACATTTTTTCTACGTTCACCCCTGGTTATGAATTATGAACGCATCAAGTTTAAAAGCAGCACCAAAAGGTAAAAAAACTTCAAGTTTAATTTATGTTTAACTTTTCCAAACTGTCCAATCATTTGTCATGACCCTACCCCATATAACTCGACTGAGGAATTATGACCTTTCCCCTCTAAACTAATGGCTTTACTGCAATACTATACTAATAACGAGCAGTAGAGTTTCCACGTTGTTGTTTCAAAATTCAAAATGTTTTCAAAATGTAGAATATTTCATAACACCTATGCTTAACAAGTACATTAAAAATGCTTTTTAAACATACTCTTTATATACTGGCATATAGCGTCTGCCATATGGGTTTTTAATTAACACCATATAGGCAGCGACACTCGTGAGACTAAGACAAATCCATGGACACCTCATTCATCAAAATCCATTGAATCGTCTTGTGTAGAAACTCACAACTCACTCACAAGTGAAGCTAATATAACGAGTATCAAAAGCATTTTTAAAGTATAGTGCTTATACAGTACTTTTTTTTAAAATTATAATACCTGAAATTTCTCTTTCAGTTTCAATAGATCTTTTTCGTTTTCTTTGAATTCGTTGCTTAGTTTTCGTTCTTGAAACGAGTGCCTTTGAAACTGATCGCATTGACTGAAAAAATATAACAAACACATTGTAAGTTTGTCTCAACCAACAGAAGATAGACTACATTCCTAAGCTTACTGCTCCAACAATTCCAAGTTTCACATCAAACAAAAACCGTTTTTCATTAAATACACTTAAGTCCAATTTAAGCAGTTATATGTCTCCACTTTTACCTCATAAGTCGAAAGAAATTTTCGATAAAAATGTTTATTCTAGAAAAAATTGATTTTGGTTTACACAGGTGAAGCTCAAGTTTGATAATATAATAATAATTTTTATTATAATTTCCATTAGTTGAAAACTCAATTTGAATATTTGTCAAATCTATAACAAAATGTAAGTTTAAAAATAAACATTACATAACAATAATAATAACATTGAAAAATGTAAGCTTTTAAATTTAACATTAAAAAAATTGACTAAGTCGTTAGTTTTAAAATATAAAATTCATATTCTGACAAGGCAACACTAATTTAAAATTGGTATTTTTCCTTAACGAAGCTACTCCTTGTGGGGCACTAGTGGTCAGAAATCGGGTGGTTGTTTTTAGCTAACCTGGTGTTTATAGGTATGGATACCAGTTTAGGTTATTTAAACAAGAATCTGTTTTATCGAACCTAACTGAAACCCATACCTAAGTGCCACAAGAGGCTTCTTTGTTGAAACAGAGTATTTTAAAATGGTTTGTAATGTATCAGTTGCATACCTAGGGTCGACTTCCATCGTTTCGTATATGTCATCTTCAAATTCCTTTAATTAAAAATATATTGAAAAATTAATTCATTATAAAAATTAATTTTTCCTTATATTGTTATGTAAAGAACAAATTTTAAACAACAATGTAAAAAAAAACAATTCAATACTTAAGAGGAAAAACTGATTCAACTTACAGGATCGTTTGCAATATCGTTGTACAGCTCATCTATATCGTAAGCAAATTATTATTTGAATGCAATGTTATTAAATTTAACGTAAATAGATAGCTCATGGTGCTCACCAGTTTGTCCATTATTAATGAAGTTGTCTTGTTTTGAATATTTACCATCTCCTTTGGAACTAAATATACGAATAGTGTCACGCCTATTAAAAACTCGCATTATTTTAAAGCAACGCTCAAATTTGGTTTTCTTACTTGTTTGTTTCGTTCGTCACAAAATCCGCATGTTGATTATCATCGTAAAAGTCGTCTTGCAGCGGCAACGGTGGAAGAGGTTTTCCTCCGTTCTCACTTGGCGGTTTCGGTGGCGGTCGCTTTGGTGGCAAACCAACATTGAAATTTACTAAAAATATATAACCGGTAAAAACAATTTGAGCGAAAGCTAAACAACTACGTGACATTCGAAATGATGGAATATAATTAATCTATTATATCATTAACGTTTAAAATTAAATCATTAATTCAAACTACAGGTATTCCCAGGTCTTATATTAGATTAGGGCGATTAGACTATGCTTATGTGTACTGCAGTGTAGTAGTACTGTTGTACACATACATTGCAGTACACCACACTACACTGTGCTATACAGTGCACCACTACACCGCACCGTGCTATACAGTGCACCACTACACTGCACCGTGCTACACAGTGTACCACTACACTGCACTACAGAGTGCTACACATTGCACCACTACACTGCAGTACACATTAGCTTGGCAGCAAAGTACTTTTAGGTAATTTTTTTATTTCAGTTGGATGGTTGAGAATAAATGAAAATGATACTGAGTACGGAGATAACTAGCTCCGTAAATAATCACTACCTACAAATATCAATTGGCAGCTACCATTGCCTGCAACTTTCTAAATGTTGTCCTAGTTGTTTGACAGCTAAAACCACTGGAGAAAACAGGAAAGAAATGGGCTAAGTGAGTCTGGTCTTTAGGTATTGCTAAAACAGATCAAAGTAAGGCAGGCAGCAAACCAAAGTGACACATCGCCATGCGATGGAAGTTAATTAGTCAAGACCCTTAAGGGACCTGAAAATTCATCACATTCTGTAAACAGGATGATGAAATTGATTGCAACTATGACATGTGAAACAAATGATGTGCAGCCAATCTACAAGGCATCACACTGCGACCAGCACAAACATCTACTTCATGCCTAAAGATTTCAATTGAAGGGCCTGGTGTAAAATGATATTAAGTAACATTTTTATCAAAAATGACCTATAATAGAAGCCTTTTCAAATGGATTAGGTGCAATTCTACTTTCTTGATGCAACAACAATATGTGCAAAGATGCCAGAAGTGTAAAGTAGCCCATAGACAGCAAAGCAAGTTCTAGAGCAAGATCTTTTGTGTTTTTGTCAAAATTATAAAAAAACATTTTGACACCCTTTAACACTAGGTCCTTCAATTGAGGAGTTGGGTGAAATAACGATGTAAAGGCAATTATGTCGTTATTCCTAAAGCAGGAATGTCACGTTCGTCTCTTGGCCATCGTTTTCGTTTCGTTTTGCATTCGTCGTGATGTCATTCGTAAAACAGAAAACCGTTCTTAATTTGGCGGCAAAACTCTTCGTTTTGGCTTCGTTTCCTTCCCAGCATTCCACGCGCCGTTGCCATGCCGATGCACAGCAGGCTGGAGCTCAATTTGCACTCTACTTGCTTTTAAAAACCGAAGAGAATAATTGAAACCTATTGATTTAATATTTGAAAGCATATTTCTTAAGATTACGAGTTTTAAATTCAACTGATAGGTTTCGATTATTCTCTTTGATTTTTAAAAGCAAATTGAGCGCGAACCGGCCGTGCAACGGCAGGAAGCAAAACTTGGCTACGGCAGCTGTGCGCGTGGAATGCTGGGAATAAATACGAAAGGTTTGGCGAGAATTTGAGAACGGTTTTTGGAGAATACGGATGACGTCATGATGAAAGCAAAACGAAACAAAAACCATGGCCAGCTTCCTCGAAAAGCGTCTCATGATGTCATCACACGGTGGCTCGAAAGGCTCGACTCGAAAAGCTCGCCGTTTGGTGACGTAGTTTCGTCTTCGTTTCGTTTCGTTTTGGCCAAAAGACGAACGTGACAGTCTCGCTTCAGATCACATAAATTGAATCATTTTAGACCAATCTATAGTGATAGCCTAATGGCATTGGGTTGCATATATTTTGCACTTTCGGACATTTTGGAACAAAAATATGCAACCCGCCTATTGTAAACCATTAATTTTTTGTCATTTCCTTCTTTTTTCGCGCTTCACTTCCTGGTTGTTTCAATCTTTCGCTTCACTCCAAAACAATAGAAAAGATACTAATTAATATACATTTTGTATACTTCTTTCTCAAATTTATTTTTGTATCACTTTTCTTTCCTTTTATTATCCCTATGGGATGTAAAATTAAAAATAAAAATAAACTACTCTTCTCTGGAAGAACATGGTAAAGGCATTTACAACTTAGCATGATATTTGGATAACGATAAATGATTGAATTTTTAAATTTGCCTGTAACTTTAAGCTTATCAGCTAAAGTTATTTTTTTGCAAAACCAGTTCATTTTTCATCTTTAAATATAGGCCTACAGTTGACAGGAATTTCTTTTAATCTTAAGTTTGAAGGTGACAGAAGTTGCCCTTTTTCTCTAAACTACATTTTTTGGAGTTACATGGTTATTCTACCGATCTCCTCAATTACAAGTACAGGTGGCCCTAATATAACGCAGTACTTCACTTTCACAACAATGGTTTAAATATAACCAGCATTAAACCCACGCAGTGTTTACAAGTTTAAGAGAGAAAATGAAGTTTGAAAATTAAGGAAATAGCCAAGAGATTTCAAGCCACCTTGCCACTAGTAAATAAAAAATATCAGCCGAAAGTTGTTAGTAATGATTTTTCTGTACTGGAAGAATGCTATGTTAGTGAAAGATATTTTTCATTTTAACGATTGTTTTTGTTTAGTAGTTATGTTTGTTGAATAAAATTTTTAGAAAAAAAATTAATGTATGTATGATTCTTTGTTCCCTTCTACAAGCTAAATAGTTTAATGTATATTGATGACTTAGGTGTCGATGGATTCGTCATCGTATCACGAGTGTCACTGGGTATATAAAGTCAATTAAACACCGATATGGCAGATAATGTATGCCATAGTTTATGCACAGTTGGGTTTTTTTTCAAACTGCAATCTTATTTCGTTCTTTGTTTGGTTATTTAGATGTTTAACTTAAATTGGGACCCCTAAAAATTGGTGTTTACCGATGAATTTTTTGTTATTTGACAATTTTTTTACTAGATTACAAATTTTACTTTTTTATTTGGGGGCCTACTCCTGCGCTTACTGCGAGTACCTATAAATCCGTTAAGTGGACCCTCGATATCTGAACAGTTCGACTAACTAACAACTCGAGATTCAAACAAAAATTGGAGGAAAATCTGGGTTCAAAATCCATACAAAAAATCGGATGGTCCGTTTAAACAATTAGACAAAAACAAATGACATAACACATGTTTCTATCCAAAGAAAACTAAAGTGATCATAATGTTAATAAACCACAACCCGCAACTAGTGGATTACAGATGGGAGAAGGGTATCCACCTTCCATTAGATAGTAGTATTCCTCCTATTATTATTAATATACATTATTGTTATGTATGTACTATTATAATTGCACAAACATTCAACTGTTCAAATTGAAAATTGAATGTACAATACTTGTTTCATCTTTATTCACCAATATGAATAATGGTGAATAATGATAAAATCACTATTTTGAAACAAGCACTTAAAATGTTTTATATTGAGTAAATTTTGAAGGATCTGGAACGGATTAATTCAATTTACATTATTTCTTATGGAAAAGTTTAACTCGAAATGAAAACAACTCTAGAATCGAACCGTGTCCTGGAACAGATCTCGAGGGTCCACTGTAGTGTTTATATTTTTCTGCAAGCATCAGTAGTTCATTAGAATTTGCTTTTTAAAAATTGGTGTATTTGATCACCCTGCATAATACATATAAATACAAATCTTTTATAATATAAAGATATTACGAAATAAATTTTAATTGCCACTAGCATTTTGAAACCTGTGCATGCAACCAATGATTTGTTCTGAACTTGAATAAACAATTTCACAACAGGTATATTTATCTAGCAGCTTTTGGGGAGGATCATCAAGACTCCTCCATCTCCTGTATACGTGCATGTAATTAACCATAGTTAAAAATGTCATCACTTTGCACTTAAAGCTTTCTTTTCTAAAAATTAATTTTGATACAGATTAACCTTAGGAAGGAATTAATTTGATTTCAAGTAATTCTTATAGAAATAAATTTACCACTTTCTACCATTCAAGTTTTCAAGAACAAATTCAATGAACTACATGGCTAGTAACTGTATAAAGATGTGTAAGTTAACACTCATACCTGACGGATAACACTTTCCTGCCATCGTTTCCTGAGGTGACGACGTCCGAAAGCAAGACGATCCACACACGGAAGCATCGCGTAAATACTGCGGTTTTATCGGTTTCGGTGGCGGCGGACCCAATTCCAATAGGTTGGGCAGGTGTCTTTTGCAACAAATCCTTTTGACGGGCAAACTTGGCAACTCCATTCTAATGCAACTGTCTGAAGCAAAACTTTTGAGTTCTCGTCCGTCGACAGCAACACCTTTCACCGACACTTTGCCTAACGATGAGGTGGATGCCGAAATGGACGGTGACACATCTCTCAAAAGACGACCACCGGAGGAAAGGGAAGAGTGGGTGATCTCACTTCCTACATTTTTCTCGTCTGCCTTTTTCAACACGATTCCCTGAGGATTGAGATTTTTAACTGATAATGTCGCAGAGGGAGGTTTTGGATTTGGCATTTTGGGTTTGCTGTCCGTCGGTAATTTGACTTTCAACGGAATGTTCTGAATGTTGGATTCAAAGCGCGATTTGATCTCCGAAACGACATTGTGGTTCAGCTTCTTGTTGAGGGCATCGTCGGAGGTGGAAATTGATGTTGCCGATTCGGATCGTTTGAAAGGTGTATCGCAATTCGTTGTAATGTCTGTCAGTGAGCTGGAACGATTAAGGTCTGCATGTTTTGTAGCACCATTCACTTTAGCAGCAGCTGTGCCTGGAAATTAAAAAAGAAAATTAAAGGTTAATTATGCATCATTTATCTGTTGCACATAAAATTTCTTCAAATAATAGTCAACATTTCTTTAAATTATCTTTTAAATTATCCAAATTATGCATTAACTTGTACAAATATCCCATATTTCTTCAAAATGGCATCAATAAACAGTAAAAAAAATTATAGAATTATAAATTACTTGTATCTAGCCCGTCGAAATAACGGGAAAGTTTTGAAGTTATTAAACTATTTAAGTTATTATTATGCAATTCATTGTTAAGCAATTAACTCATGTTGATTCGCAACATGCATTACAGTTATCCAATCCGAATATTGCTAAGCAATATTTTGGAGTCAAAAAACTTCAATTTGAGAAAACGAATAATTTTTACATATGTTTGCCATAGGGTTGCATGCTATTCCGATTGGTTCATAGTGCTGTGTGACTCTCTCTAATTAGTCCAACAATATACTTCTTAGCTTATACTTAGATCATGACTTTTGTGGCCCTTTCATGCATTAACTCAGAAGTTGTAAAAAGTGAGTTAGTTGACTATGGTTTATTAACATAATTCAATTCAGAGTTGTACCAGTTAACCGAACATTAATTTACTCAGTCACAAAGTTAGCTTATATTATAAAAAAAAATCCAAAAAAATAAGCGAGCTTACCAACTGTCCGTGCACCATGGACTAAACTTGGTCTGTGATCGCTATTTGGATTTTTGTAAAATTTGATTGGCGTTGTGCGAACTGGTGTCGGCGGTTTAACATTCGAAATTTGTTGCGGAGTCGTGGGTTTGAAAACGTGTTCGTGCTTTGGTGTACTCCGTGCGTGGACGTTCATCACCGTTATTGGTAACGTCGGTGATGGCGAAAGCATAATGTCCTGGTCTTGGAACTTCTGTCGGATCGCAGCGACATTCGACATCATAATCATAGTTAATTGGTTGCTAACTTACGTCAAATGAAAATTAATTAGAAAAACAATTACTTTCAATCTCTTAATTGCCAAATAAGAGTGGCTTGAGGAGCACCCTGTATAATGAACAAAAAATTGAAAATATGATACATACACATTGAATAAACTCATAATGTGGTTGACTAAATATGATGATTTGGTTCACTGACACTGTAGTCCTTTTATGAAACAGGATCGCGTGTCACATTCATCCTTGATGCAAACCCTGTAACAAAAATGTACACTATTATATAAAAAAACCAAAAACTTATACAATCGCTTCTTTGTTAAAAAGTTTTTTGTCAAATACCAACATCACTGTTCGTTAATTAAACATAAAGCAGCTTAGGAACAATCACTACAAAGATAAGCGAAATATCAAATACATAGGAACCTATGGAATTATATAATGTAATTCAAATTATATTTATGTATTATAAATTCTAATAAAAAAGTCTACAAAAATTAACAAAAAGATTGTGTACATTTTTATATGAGAATGTTTAGTCCGAAAACCAAAGTAAGTAAATTCTGTTTCTAAATAAAATACTCTGGAAATTATCATTACAACCTGTATTTTTATTTAGTATTCAAGCTGTAATAAAAATTTTCAGACACCCTATGTATATTCATATGCGTGTATAATAAACATAAAAAAGAACACATAGAAAAAAATAGTTAACTATATATAAAATAAATATTTGTATTAAATAAAAAGGGTACTTTCCGGTTATAGCCAGAGCAGTCTGATGTTATTTGCTTGTACTTAGTTATGGGTTTATTTTGCAGAGAAAAAACAAAGAACCGCATTAAATGTATGATATTGTTTTTGTTTTCCTAACCTAACCTGCAAAATAAACCCATAACCAAGTACAAACAAATAGCAACATCAGACTGTCCCAGCTATAACCGAAAAGTACCATGAAAAGAATAATATACAGGGTGTGTGAAAATTATCTTTACAACAGTAAGTACTTTAATATTGAAGCTGTAAAGTTAATTTTCACACACAGTAGCCTACAAATGAATACCTTTGCAACATGTGTACAGTATCAAGTACATTTGCACAATAAAGTAAACACAAAAAAAAGTTAATCTGAAGATTACAAGAGTTCATGTGTTGGTATGATAAGCTTATCATGTTTCCACAATGCAGATATTTTATGATTAAAAAAATAAACAGAACAAGTTATCACGTTTAATAACATTGCTACCCATTATGCTAATATACTGGGTGGCCCAAAATTTAACTTTATCCTATTTGTATTAAATCATGGAAAAGTATCTTTAAGCCCTGTATAGCTATCAACTGCATTTACTGTTTTGCTGTGTTTTTAATATATTATGTACACACTAAACACCCAAAATGTTTTTAAATTGACCCTTTGGGTTACTATAAGTAGTTTATTAAGTTAGTTAAGTAAGTTGGAGGTAAAAGTAAAATTAATTAATTAATTAATCAAAATTTAAATATTTTTAATTATTAAATGGTAATAGTAAAAGCTTATAATTTATAAAAATGTATGTGTAATAAAATGTCATTAAAAAATATATTTGAAATTCGTTTCATTTTGTCAAACATAAATGAATAGCCATAGGAACATATTGAATATAGAGATAACTACAAAAACCATTATTTTTGTTATAATAATAATAAAAATTGGAAATTTAAATAGATCCTTGAAATTTTTTTGATGCTTTGAATTCAAATAAAAAAGGAAAATAAATTTTTTTGCTGGTATAACTTTGAAGCGTTAACTTTGAGTGTTTCCGTTCTTTTTTATATTCACAATTCGTCATCCATGATAAACTTAGCGTATCAACGTTTCAAAAAAATCATGTGCAAGATACCCTAAACTTGACTAGAATAAACAACTAAAAAAAAGTGTATGTAAATATTAACTATTTTTACACACCAAATTAGGATGAAAATTGTGTCATTAAAAACTATATCTACATTTTTTGAAAAACTATGTAAACAGTTAGGTTAAATCGTTGTTGTTTTAAACATTAATTATGTACACTTCCTGTGTTTGCTTTGAAACATAAAAAAAAATTTCTGAAATCTTAAGACGGAAATGTCCATTAGATAGAACTGTACATTATATTACATATCCGGTCAAATTCACAATTTGACAGACGAAAAAAAAAAACAATTGTCAACATTTAACAATTCCATTAAAAATACTTTTTAAGCACACACTTTATATATCCTACTGTCATATACAGATATAAACATAATGCAAAAAAATTCATTTTTGATTTCTACGAAATTCGATTTATGCGAATTAAAACTCAGGCAATCTCTGGGTAATTTCTATATTCAATTTATGCGAGTTTTGAGCAATTCCATTTTTGATTTCTGATAAATAAAAATATTACACAAGTTCAATGTAAAAAAAAATCGCATATATAAATAAATAAATTTTTTATTTATTTATTTATATATGCGATTTTTTTTTACATTAGACTTGTGTAATATTTTTATTTATCCCCTTCTCGTTTTATGCGTTTTTTGGTACATGAACTATACTGTACAGACAGTCATATGACTGTAGATGACAGTGTAAGTTCAATTTTCAGCTTGCTCACTCACAACTGAAACTATTATAAAAAGTATGATAAAAAAATAATTCTATACACTAATGTAGGATGTAAAATTACATTGAATATATATATTTTTTCACGCAATTCAGTCAATTTTTAACTATTACTAGAAAAATTGTACAAATAACAATGTCAAACTCAATTTGGTCTTTGGATAATCCATTTGGATAGCTATAAGTTTGTTTTTGTAATAGTTTGAAATAATACATAAATAAATGTGTAAGTAAATTATTAAGTGAATTAATCTTAGGTCACATGTTTGACAAGCCTGAATATAACGCTCAGAGCATTTCAACGATAAGTACCAAATCATTTACATCTCCAATCACAAACCTTATATTTACGTTATCAAATTAACTAATACCTACCTACCATGATTGCACTCCAGACTGTTATCTTTAAAACATTTAGTAATTCACTTCTGTATACAATTAATCGAAAACGTTATAATTTACCAAGCATGCATAGAGAAATGCCATGGAAGGAAAGGAAACAAAACAAGAGTGCTTGGAAAAGTGAAAGTTCTTTTGGTTGTTCTCGTACCAATTAAGGCCAGTTAAGAAAACGACCAAGAACAAATTGGAAAATGGTCAGTTTCCTTTCTGAAGTCATTTAAGTACACTGTGTTGGGTGAAAAAATGTGATGTCATGTCACTTACCTCGAAAAAATTCATGACAGCAAATTCTTTTGGTGCAGTTTGTTTCTTCATATTTGTGCACAGTTCACTGCTCTGTTGAAGAATGACAGAAAAAATATATATCAATGGAAAGTAAATCACAAGTAGAAACGAAATTAAGCGAAATATCCTTCACTTCTTCAAAAAGTGATGTGTAATTTTCCATTGAATAACTTTTCAAGAAATATATAAATACAAAAAATAGAAATCAGTGTGGTAAGCATTAAAAACTATATCAAAACTATCGTAAAAAAATGTTGTACTTGAGGTTTTTGGGCAAAATTAGTAATGCATTAACAATAATGTAATAACAAAATTTTTGTTATTTCAAAATCGAAATCCTGCTGAGGATGCAGCTCAGTGCTTCAAAACATGTAAAGTTACATTATTTTTATAAAATAAATGGCAAAAAAAAGTGGGTTTTTTTTTCTTCAAAAAATAGGTTTCTAAATTTCATTATTAAATTTCACTTTTTAAAACTAAATTTAAATAACAAAAAATAGCAACAGTTATATGAACATGAAATAATATGATATAATGACGTCGCACTATAAAACCAAGTCTATAAAAATAAATTTATAAATTTGAAAAACTAAAAATTTTTTAAGCAGAATTTATTTAAAAATACTAATTTTCAACCAACAATTCAAAAATATAACAAAAAAAAAATACATAAAATCTATAAATATTATATTTATCAAAGACCTGTATTCTAATCAAATCAATATATCATTTTAAAAACTGTGTGATAGCATTTTACAATCTAAAGGCAGGTTTACAGGATAATAGTTTTGGCGATAGTGCTGTCACAACAGCAACAACTATCTTCGCGTAAATTAGTCGCAGATAGTCGCTGTCATGACAGCAACTATCGCCAAACTATTATCGTGTATACGCACCTTAACATGTAGTTTAATGCAGTGATTTTTTTCAATAACAAAAACCCTATGCAGCTATTGACGAATTTGTGGGTTTTTCGTAATGTAGCAATTCGATCGATTTGTGGGCAATTGTACTATTATAATGACAACTTCTTGCCAACTAGTTTTCATTTGTTGGGCAAGATCACAAATTGCTCGAATTGTCACACTAAAACTTGCATGTCAGGAGGCCTTGAAGAAAATCGTGAATCATCCTGAATTGCACAAATACATGAATCGCTATGTTACAACAGGAATGTCAAACTTTTGGTATACAATTCAATGTTAAACTTAAATATGTTTTCAATGTCTCACATGTCTCTCTTGCATGTACACTTTTCTGAAAATATCAAATAAAAAACCTGTATTCTTAATTACAACTATTAAATAAAAACTCTTATTTTGTTTTAATTACACGATGCTTATGTAAGCAGAAAAGAATGCAAACTATTCATCAATTCCAAATTACTTTTTAACACAAACGAGTGACCATCAACGCAATTAACTTAAATGCTGACATAATAACCGCAGCTTTGTTCACAATTTCCATTGCATTTCGCCAACCGTGAATTTTATGATAGAAACTTATGCATTCAAAATTCATATATCTATACCAATAAAACATCACATTAAAACATCAAACTCTTTAAACTTGTACTTAAAAGCTTATTCAAAACTTGCTTGGAGCTATTGCCAATGCATTTTTGCATTACTAATAACTTTCTAAGAAGTATTGAAGGAAGAAGGATGCCAATCATGTGTTGAAACTTCCTTCCTAAACAAGTGAGCTTCTTACAAGTTTTAAATTTAGAATAAGAAAAAAAATTAAATAATATACCCCCCTTGTTAGTACTGTATATACAACACAAAAAATACCAAAAATTCAAACATTCCATCAGGGAACATTCCCCTGGTCTTTGCAAAGACCTCCTGCAAGGACACAAACAAATTCAAATCACAATTGCTATGAATGAAAAGTATTATAAACATGGAAGAGAAATTCTAAACAAAAAATTTTAAAAATAAAAAATTCTTAACATTTGTTGATCATGATAATACCAGATAACCATGTAGAAAATGTAGAAAAATACAAATTGACAAATTATTTGATATTGACATATTAGATTTTGCACAAGATAGCGACTTCTGTGATGTAAATTAATGAAAAATGTCATAAAGAAACATGAATCATGAAAATGTAAGCAGAGTGTTCAAATGTGATCAGAATCGACTTCTTGGTTTACCATTTAAATGTGATATCCTTGGATAGTTTATCGTTATCACAAATCTAGTTATCTGGTATCACGAATTGCATGACACATAAATGATGGAAAATAGAAAAAAGATGGTTTTAAATGTAAAAAAAAAAAGTGTGATGTAATGGTACGTGAATATGTTAGATTTTCATAAAAATATAGATATAAAGGATATACATGTAATTAAT
Source organism: Cryptops parisi (assembly GCA_034695005.1). Lineage (NCBI taxonomy): Eukaryota > Metazoa > Arthropoda > Chilopoda > Scolopendromorpha > Cryptopidae > Cryptops > Cryptops parisi. Next base: position 35,590 of record JAQIWH010000286.1, on the reverse strand, counting down.
GCATGTATATACAGTATAAATACATAAAGTAAGTGACATAATGAGGTATGAATGAAATAAAAAGTATCAAATATTGTATGCAATTCATGAGGGTAACATGCAAATCTTTTTTAATATTATATAATTTAATTATATTTAAAATAATGCATAAAATTAATATCCACCCACCCCCCGAAATAAATAGTTTGTATATTTTTTTATATAATAATAGGCCTACATAATTAATTCTGGATTATTTTATAATCCAGAATTAATTATGGATTATAAAATTTTGAATATTATATAAAATCTCCAAAAATTACCTTTACTGTATTACTTCAATACTTACAAAAATACAATTAAAATTGATCCAAAAAAAAATATGCAAATATAAAATGTACAGTGCTTTTAAAATGTTTTATTGATATCTGTTTAATTATATTTTCCACCTTGATACCAAATTATCTAGTTGTAAAGATAATTGTCGGACTATACATACAAACTTTTCAAAATAAACAAATACATTTTTTATGATAAAGTAAAAATCCGAATTCTCTAGTCAAAACTCGATTAACCACAAAAGTTAATAAGATAATGCGGACAATGCTACAATTGAATGATCTAAAATCAGTCTAGAAACGGTCAGTAAAAATCTAGTTTCGACTAGTCAATATCAAGTTTTGACTGAATTCGGGTTCTCACTGTAATTTATAATAACTATTACAATAATACCGGTATGGAATGTAAAAAAATTATTCCATTAAAAAAAAACAAATTAGAAAATATACCAATGTACATCCAAAATCATCATCATACACAATACTATGCAAAACTGAAGGTTTTTATACATGCGAAACTTATAAATAAACATGAAATAATACATCATCTATTCAACTCGCGTATCATTACGTAAGACATTAAAAATTTGAATTCATCTTGTACTATAAAGTTCAACTTCAGTTTATATTCATTCTTCAGTAAATACAAAAAAGAACCCAAGCTATTCAAACAACTTCATTCAAAAGTGACACCAGCTGCACCCACTCTTTATATACTGCATAATTAATATGCTATGTATATAGAGTACTTTGTTCAACTTTAAAACACATGTTGCGCTTTAGTATTTCTGAACCCAAATTAGAGGTAAGTATATTGATCATAATACCTTATTGTCATAGATGGTGTTTCTCGGTTTATACCGAAACCAACTTTTTCGGTGACTCTTCTTGAGACAACTTTTTTTTATCCACAACAACTCACCAACCAACGGATATCCTCGTGAAGTGCAATTCGTGGAAAGTACGCTGTTATTATCCGAGAGCAGACAAGTATTTCCTGTTCTTAGTGACGTCACGTCGACCACGTGATCCAAACAAAACTTATAGAAGAAAATTAAATTGGCGGGAGAACATCGGCTCAAATTTTGTTATTGTTTTTTTTTTAGAAAAAAAATAATTTAAGTTATAAACGATGAAAATGACGTACAAAAATTACTATTTGAAACGCGATTATAGAAAAAAAAAAAAAATAGCAACTTCCCCCAAATATCATCAAATATGCAGTCTCGAGCTTGATTTCATGAGAAAATGCGGGGCTCGACTTAATGGCTCGAGCTTTATGTTGTTTTGTTTTTTATTGTTTTGTTTAAGATGGAGTCGATGAAAACTGTCATTTGTAACAAATTGCGAGATTTGGATAAGAAATGCGATAAATATCAACTTTATGACAAAGGTATCACTAACTACAATATATAAAAACATTAATTTATGAAATAATACAATTATCAATTAATAAAGTTGCTTTAAAAAAAAGAATAACTAATTTTATTAACAACCCATTCTGTTTTACTTTGAAAAAGTAATTTGAAAAATGACATTTTTTTTTATCAAATAAAATGTTTTATATTAAATCACGACTAAAGTTATCTCATTTGAAAATATACTTACCTGATTACCGTATTAAGAAAATGCAATCTACAAAAATTAAAACATTATGATAGGTATTAACTAACAAACATTTATAATTCAATTGTCAAAATACTCATACTCTGTAATGTGTACCATCTTTGTAACTATTTCAGATGACGAGTACCTCGTACGTTTCAAAGAGCAGTACGACAAACTGTACACGTGGGACGAAGAAAATGAACATCGTCAATTAATGGAACTGTACGCGAAGGTACGTTGCATTTTGACTGTAGCACCATCGATTGGAGTAGCGTGTTAACAATCACTATTTACAGGCTGTAATGGATCTGACGTTTTACGAGGAAACCAAATTGACGAATGAAGATTTTCAGTCCCCAGACGCAAAGGAAACGATGAATGCGATCATCGGTAACTACATTTTCTTTTACTTTTTTTTACTGTGCTACAATAAAAATAAGAAATGTTTTTTTTTTTTTTTTTTATGTGAAGCTGATTTGAACGGAATCGAAGCATTAGGTCTTGAATATACAGAGAACGTAAGCGTGCATCTCGGCGTATCTTGAGACAACATCCGATACGTCGTAATTAATCGCCGTTGTATTTTAAAGCCAGTTACATTGCTGGGTGAAGAAATGATAGAATGCATCTTGTGGCGAAAAGGAGCGTTGCTCTACATGTACTGCGCAACAGTGGTCGAGATGAACGGCGGAATGGTCAACGAACTTTCGTATTTCTTCAAGGTAAACGTGCTCTATGAAAAACGTTTTTCGTTTATATCTACATTTTATGCTGTTCGACTATTGCTTTTTCAATAACACTTTTATGCTAAATGACTGTTCTATGCTCAACAAAATTCAGTTACTTTTTAAGCACATAACTTTGTGCACCTGTATACATACATGCAATCGAGTTCCGCTCAGACCCATTAACATCCTATTATTATTTATATTTGTTTTGTAAATACAATACATGCTTGATACTTTGTTTGCTTTCGATATATTTGATATGTAATTAATAGAAATGGTGCTAACTATTTATGGTGGATTGCTGGATGAGCGTATTATTAGTAAATTATTACTATTACAATATTAATTTATTAGTAATATCGTAATACTACTAACTGGCAATGATGTTAACTAATGAATTTTAATCGAATCACATTTGACGAATTGTTTCGTCAAATGGCAGATTGCAACATTCTCTTTGTTGCCATTACTTAGCAGATTTTAACAACTTCTCTTTTCAACAGTGTCTACACGATGGCATAACGCACTTGCAAAAGATGGTCAACGTTCGCAAGCCTTTACGGGTTTCACGCACCGCAGTGGAATACAACGACGAGGATACTTACTTTCTTTTAAGCGAAGGTAAATGTTTTATTTAACAAGATACCGATACGTTTCGTATTTTATGGTTCAAACATGTATAATAAACAAAATATACACGCAGTGCTATTTTTGTAAGAAAAAGTTAGGCGGTACGCAAGATCAACATTGATACAAATATCCATACAAGCTCGATAAATTATCGAAAAAAATTTAAAGTATACGCATATACCCTCGTATATGCTGAAAAACAGCACTGCATACATCTATAGATTACTTAGGCAACTGTTTTCTTTTGTTTTGTTTGTTGATAGGGATTCACAGCGATACAACACTGCTGTCGCTGGCGTACATGGGCGAAATGTGCTACTGGTTTTGCAAATATTACAACGCAACAAAGACTTTGGTCGACGACAAAGAAATGGCTGCCATCGGAAAACGAGCCATCAAACGTTACATTCGAACTTGCGAAGGGCCTTTAAAAGGAAAAGGATGGGCTACTACCAAAGCTAAAGAACACCTGGCGTATATCGTATCATACAAGTGTGCATAGATTATCGTAATTTATGACATTTTTATTAGTACAAAATAACCCACAAAAAATATATGATGTCGAATGTAACAATGTGATAAAAACAATACCTTATATGTGTATATACAATATGCAAATTCAGTTTCACGATTTAGATGATTGGTTACGCTGTTCGAAACGGCTAACGGTGGAAACACCGTCGACGAACTTGGTTTTGTAAAGAACGTTGGCGTTGTTGAACATTCCGTCTTTCAGGGATACCACGATGAACTACAATAATAATTGTGTATTATGACACATGAAATCACATCTTATGAATGTACAGCAATCCCCCAGATGTCACGCTGTTCGGTTAACCTTATAATATGCTACATTATAATGTTTAATTTTACGTTTCGTTATAGGCTTTAAAAATGTGATCTTATGCTGGTCGTTAAACTTCATGTACTGTAAAACGTATGTTCGGGTATTTAAAGTACAGTACTTATGTGAATATTATGTTTAATTAATTAACACCGCTAACTAGTTTCAACTTTTTAATCACTTTTTACTTAATTCTAATATAATACTCTCGACCACAGGAGTGGATTTTTATTTATTTATTCTTATAGGAATTCAAATTTTCGTAAAAGCACTTTTTCAGTCGGTGTTCAATTTCCTAACAACAAATTAACAGCATTAAATGGGGGATTGCTGTATAATACTAGGTGTCCCATTATTCATCACACTGTTCATTATTTTAATATATTTTTTTTCACATTATTAAAATTAAAGTAAAAAATGGTTATTTTGGGGTTAGATACACCCTCGCTTGTGGCGTTACTAGTTTGTATTTTTTAATCATGTGGTATTCAAGGTTAAACAATCATAAAAATTACGATTAATGATTCAGTAATGATATATTAAGTATGATTTTATTTAACAAACCTAACCTTGAAATGCCAAGCAACGGAGCATCTCGCCCCCAAAATGTTTTATTACCTACTTTTTATTAATTTTGGAAATAATTTGCAAACAAAACCTAAGAGAAAAGCAAGCAAACTTTGGTTCAACATTTAATTTTAATTTCGCGCATTTGAAAAAAAGGAAGAGCAAAGATTGGTTAAGTTTTATGAAGTTTAATTTTTAAGAACCAAAAAACACATCAAATTGAAAATAAAGGCTGAACCAAATCTCACTCGTTTGTTTTTGTAAATACACCAAAATTAATGGGTAATAAGTTTTTAAGTTTGTTTTTTTGATAATGTGAAAGGAAATGAAAAAATAATAATTGAAAATGAAAAAAGTTATAATGAAAACGAATAGTGAATTATCGGACATCACCCAGTAATAATAATTTATATTTATATATAAATATGTTAATAATTTATATGCAAATCGTATATGAAAACGAATATGAATGTTCGACGCACCTGTGAACGTTTGAAGTGAGTTCTTAACATTTGCCCTATGTTCTGCGTGTGTGATAAATCAAGGGCGGCATCAATTTCGTCCAAGATGTAAATGGGTGCGGGTTTGAAAAGAAGCATTGCCAAAATAAGAGAAAGTGCAACGAGCGACCTAAAAAAAAAGCAGTTATATCAATATAAAGTACATTTGTATTAAAATAATTGTACAGGGTGCCCACAAAACATTCCTTGGTTTCCAATGATCACAATTTGAAATCAAGGATTGTTTTCGTGGGCACCCTGTATTTCAATATCATTTTGTTGAATGTAAGTTTATACTATCAAAAAAACTCGCCTTTGTCCACCACTCAGTTCCCCAAGTGATTCCTTCCACACGTTTCCAAATGCGACTTTCACTTCTAAACCTTCCAAAACGGTCATTCCCTCGGGCGGAATGAGCTTTGCTTGCGTTCCAGGCAGCAACGTCGAAAATATGGATCCAAAATCCTTTAATAATGAATCAAAAGTGTTATTTTATTAAATCATATTACAATTTGATTCCCAATTGGTTACTTAACAATTAAACAAGTACATTAAAAATAAAAATAGAATTGATATACAAGGTGTTTCAAATGTCTCCATACATAGGTAATGTGCTTTTCATCAGACATCATTTAAGAATTATTTTGACCAAAGAGGAACATATACAGCTGTCCCAAAAATCTCCATATATAGTGTGAAACATTTTTAAAAAATATAATTGACCCATTTCCATGTAGCCTATAAAAGTTACAAGGACCTAGTAACAGATGGAAAACACCTAGAAAACAGATGTGTATGAAAATTTTCGAGACACCCTGTATTGTCATACATATAGAAAAAACTAAGATAATCTTTTGACAGCATTTGTCACTAGATGACTTAACACACCACCTCACATGCAAAAGCAATCTAAAGACATATCTTGGAATCGGTATTGGTCACAAGATGTCTCCCTATGTTTCAGCTCGTACCCTACAACTCGCTCGCATTTGAAACTAATAGTGTAAAAACAAACAAACCACCTTTGTCACTTGTTCCCACGCAGCTGTCAACGCTTTCTTTTTCTTTTCGTCTAATTCTTGAATGACAGACGTAATCTTTATTTTGTCGTTTTCGACAATTTTCTTTTTCTGCATCAAATCTGTATACTGTAAAAAAAAAAGAACATTATAAAAATGTACGCTCCATTTTGTTTTTAAAAAAAAATAAGATTTAAAAAACAAAACGTATTAAACACCTGTTCCTCCGTTTTCCCAAGCATCGTCATCGCTCTCATGTTGACTTTCTTCGCCATCGTTTCCTTAGTTTCCGTCAACTTATTTATCCTCCTTCCCGCCTCGACGGGATCGATGGACGAGAAATCGTATGCAGTGTTCGGTTGCCCAAAGAATTTTCTGTCTTGCGTGATCCAATCGTACTTCTTTGCCAGATGATCCATCTACCAACATAATAATATTAAAAATTAAAATGAAACTTTCCATTCGAGACGCCAATTTTCACATGACCAACTTCACTCACCGTTTGTATCAACTCCTTGATGGTCGCTTTCAACTTGGAAATGATGTGTTGGTTTTTCTTCATTTGCAAATGTCCGCTGTTGATCTCTTCGACGAGCTTCTCCTGCTTAGCGACGTGTTCGTTTATTTCTTTATCTTTGGCCCACAGTAACTCTTTCTGTTCTTTAACTTTGTCTTGAAGAACTGCTAGTTCAGCCTATGTTATAAAAATAAATGTTTAATAATTTAGCGTCTACACACCATTAATCGATTGTCCAATCAAATGAATTTACAATGTCCATGCAACAACAAAAAATAAAAACCAACCAATTTGTGACTTTGTGGGATCGTTTTTGCACGAAAAATCTCATTAAAACAACAGTATACAGTATATGTAATTCTGAAACCCATAAGATACGTACAAGGTGTCTCACAATAAGTTTTGTTTTTGATTTTATGTTTTCATTTTCTAACACATTATTAAAAAAAAACAACTCATAATTGTTTTTATTACTGTAACTGATTTTTAAAAATTAATTTTGGTGATTTTTATCAAAAACAAAAAACCAAACGAAATTTGGTTCAACCTTTATTTTTAACTTTGAAAAATAAAAGGTCACGGCAAAGGTTAATAAATGTTCATTATTGAAATATTGAACCCAAATTTTGAAATTGGAATTATTGAAACCAAGCATTCGTCAAGTTAAAAACAGAGGTTGAACCAAATTTCGCTTCTTCTTTTTTTGTAAAACTACACGTGAATTAATAAAAAAAGTGTTTAAAAAAAAGTTTTGAGTTGCTTTTTAATGTAAAGAAAACAAACGAAAATTAAAAATAAAAAGTTATAATATAAAAGCATTTTTACCAACAAAATAAAAAAGCAAAATTTGGTTCAACCATGGATTAATATATAACTCCATGGTTCAACCTTTATTTTCAGCTTCACACATTTCCTGGTTGTTATAAATTATATGCCAACTAACTTCAAAATTTTAACAAATGCAATGACATTTTACTAACCGTTGATCTTTTTTTCCCCAAATGTGAAAAACTAGAACAAAAGTTTGCTTGTTTTTGTTGTAAAAATACAGCAAAGTTACAGTAATCAAAAGCAGACAATTCAGTTGCTTTTGAATAACGTGAAAGAAAAATGAATAACCAATTTAGAAGAAAAAAATTATAATCAAAACGAATGAAGTGGTGACTTTTGGGACACCCTGTATAAGGATTACTGCAAAAAAATATCAGATGTTTCCTATTAGTCTGTAGTTTCTAATTATTGCCACTGAGTGGTGCTAGTGATTAACCCTACTAACCGTGCTTTTCTAACCGCTAATTTCTAAAAAGCTTAACCCTTACCACAAGTAGTAAATTATATCAGTGGCAGACACGACAGACCCGAAATGGCATCCACAACACAACACATTCATACCTTCACATTCTTTAACTGATCCTGTAGTTTATTGCCTTTCTCTTCCAACGCACGAAGGGTTTCCTCAATCACGTTAATTTGTTCCTGGTAATTCGTCAGTGCGGTTTTTAACTCTCCGATTTCCAGTTCAATGGTGTTGAATTCCTACACATAAACAATGTACCGCCAGTAGCCATTTAGAGTCAAGAAACAATCAATTATTTGACGTTAAATTTCAACTACTAAAACCCACCGCTTGTCGATCTTTCAGCTGTTTGCTGGAATTTTCCAACTGTTTCTTGGCCTTTTTCACTTCCTGTTCGGCTTGTTTCAATGCACGATCTTTCACCAACTGAGCGTTTTGACTCATCAGTTCGAGATCTTTCACTTTAGCCGTTGCTTTCTTCTTCACATTTTCGCATCGCTTAACAGTCTCCTGTTGCTCGGCTATATTACAAAGAAACCATCATCATCTATTATATAAGATGTCCCAAAAGTCATCCCCTCCATTTGTTTTTACAACTTTTTTCAACTTACATTTATTTTTTACTTTTTTATTCTCACTACTAAAAAGCAACTCAAAAAATTTTTTTACCAACTTTTTTATCGACTTTAGTGTATTTTTTTTACAAAAAAACAAAGGAAACTTGGCTCAACCTTTATGTTTAACTTCAATCATTTTTGGTTTTTGTAAATTAAATTTCTATAATGAAAGTTTACCAACCTTTACCCTCCATTTTTTTTCCAAACATATTAAGTTAAAAGAGAAGTTTCGACCAAATTTCACTTCTTTTTTTTTTGTAAAACTATGCCAAAGTTAAAAAGTGGGTAATAAGAATTATTAACAGTCACTTTTAATAACATGATAGAAATTTAAAAAAAATTTTAAAATATGAAAGTGATCAAAAAAACCAAAAAACAAATAGAGTAATGACTTTTGGGACGTACACGTCAAGTTATTGAAATTGACTGCAAAAAGTTCTGTTTATTCTATTAGACATTGCTATATGCAATGAGAAAAATCCTCCTAGGTGTGATGAAAAAATTCAGCTATTATATGGTTTTTGAAAGAGTGATTGCGTTTTTTTTTTTCATTGAAATTTCAATATATGCGATTTTCGATCATACTTTCACATAATGATTCACATAAATCGAGGATTTCGTACATTACATGTCAAAAAAAGTTGGCAAAGAGGAACCTCAATTCCCATTATTTCCGTGAGTAATATCTATCTAGCAACTTTTGCTTGCAGCATTTTGAACTTGGCATAGCAACCACATGATGCAAACAGTGCAGTATTCCAATAGCAATTTTTTTCCCATATTCGATTTTTTTTTGGATTACCAATTTTCTCGATTTTCAATTTTTCATTGTTTTGATTTTCAATTTCGAATTTTTTTCTTTTCTATTTTTGATATTCGATTTTGAATTCTTTTATTTTTTGGATTTTCAATTTTCGTTTTTTTTGGATTATCAATTTTTCCGATTTTTGATATTTTTTAATTTTTCGATTTTTGAGTTTTTTTTCTTTCGATTTTTATCCTAAAATATAGTGAATGTGACTGCATCTTGTTGTCTTAAACTTTACAAAAAACCGTTAAATTTTTCTTCTGATGTACCCAAGAAAATAGACATTACTCACGTCACAATAACAAAACCATCAAAGCAATTACCTATTCCACTTTCCAACGATTTAATTTCTTCCAATCTCAAATGATGATCCGTTTGCTGCAACCTTTGCTTCAACAATTCTAATTCATGAGCTTTCAAACTGTGCTGATGTTTCAATCCACGAAACCTTTCGAACAAACGAAAAATAAACAAATAAATAAATAATGAATAAATAAATAAATAATAAGTAAAAATACTGCTTTTTCATCATTAATTATCATCGACAACCAAAACTCACTTTTCAGCAACGTTGCGGATGTTGTTGAGTTCGTGATCCATCGCACGTAATTCTGAAACCTGCATGGCCACCTTTTGCTGCAATTCTTTCATCGTCTTCACGTGAAGTAAAACCGATGCTCCTTGAGCAAAAGAGCCTGGAACAAAAACCGAATCACGTTATTGGTGTGATTTTTAGCAGTCCTGAAATTCATCTAAAACTATGCTTACCTCCCGAAAGCGTTCCCGACGGATCAAACGACTCCCCATCTACTGTGACAGTTTTTCTCTGAACGCGAGGATGAAACGCTACTTTCTTAGCCGTGTTCATGTCGGGACAAACAAATGCGTTGCCAAAAACAAACTCCATCGCTCCAGTTAACCGATTATCGAATTCGATTAACGACAATGCAGGCTTCACGTTTTCTTTACCAACCTATGATGATGTGATAATTATTTATATTATTTAATTAAACATTTAAAAAGAAAATATGTTAACAAAATCGAATTCAACAGGTTCGAAGCACACTTACAACTTGCTCAGCTTGTCTCACGGTATCGTTGGATATTCTTCTATGCGAGATTTTGTTGAGCGGGATGAACGTGCAACGACGTTTCAAACCGCCATTTTGCAACAGCTTTTTCGCTGTCAATTCGGTATCCACCACAACGTTGTATAACTAAAAAGAAAAGTGTCGTTATGAAATTAATGTGAAAAAATTAAGTTTTTATTCACTTATGTTGTTAATATTAAACTTCAATTTCATATTAATTTACGATCAATAAAAAATTAATACAAAACGTTAATTTTATATGAGTTTTATGACATTACATAAATACAAATTAGGTTAAGTTAGGTTAGCATTAACCTAATTATTACAAAATTAAAATTAAAAAATTGGTTTTTATTAATATTTAATTTTATATTAATAATTTGTCAATAACATAAATTTAATGCAAGAAAAATTAATTTTATATAGTTTCATGTCATTAATAAAATTAATGAAAAAAAATCACTTTTTTTTATTAATTTATGTATTATGAAAAATTAATTAATGTCATTAATATAAAATGTAAAAATCTATTTTGTATTTTATCATTAATACAAATTTAACGTGGAAAATATTCGTTTTATATTAATTTCATATGATTAGCCAGAAATTAATGTAAAACATTAATTTCATATTATTTTATGTCATCATATAAAATTAATGTAAAATAAAAAATTAATTTTGCTCCATATTAATGTCAATTAAATCTAAAAAACAATTGATTCTAACTTTAGTCATTAATACATTAAATTGAAAAATTAATTTCATATTAAATTTCATTGAATAAACTAAAAATTTGCTTTACGTCAATTTGATCTCATTAATATGGAATTAATGTAAAAAATTAATACCATATTAATTTATGTCAAAATTAATCTGTCAAATTCATTTACAAAATTAATGTCAAATTCATGCACAAAATTCATCTGAAAAATTAATTTCACATTAAGTTTCAATTAAATCAAAAAGTTTTTCATTAATTTACCTTGCCTCCTGCAATGACCTCCAATGCTCGTGACATGTTTGTATCTTTCAGATTGAACAAGTTACAAACCAAACCGTAAACTTTCGAACGATCAAAGTTGGGTTCAGGATCCTTGTATTCGAAATTCAAATGCGGAAACCTTAACAACAAAATCAACAAAAACATTTTTGTCATTTCAATAATTTCATTCTGAAAGTTTATTATTAAAGTATAGCTGCCTGGAAAACAATAAAAAAATAAAGAAAACTTAAAAATAAAAAATGCTTACTTAGCTTGAGATGAATCCAATTGGTCTTTATCAGCCGATAACGTTTGATTCAAAAGTCGACGTTTTGATGTCAACTGTTCTTCGTGGCCTTCCTCATATTGCAAAGCGTTGAGCTCATTCTATTCGAAAAAAAAAAATCAAACATTTCAATATTTTCTTGAGATTATTATTAATTTTTCCAGGCAACTCTTGGTTCACAAATTCTGTTCGAATGTTTAAAATTGAACTAAAAAAAACCCACGAGTTGAAACCAAATTTTGCTTGTTTTTTCATGAAAAATAGTGTACCATTACCGTCGCGACAGTAGTGACGGTTAGGTTAGGTATGATGAAAAATGAACCATTAAACTTTTTTTTTGAGAGATTGATATTGATTCAATATCAATGTTTATATCGATCATATTGAGTTTAACATCGATACTGACGTCACATCCGTCACACAAAAAATTTAGTTATATAGATATGCCACATATATTTTTTCGATTTCAATTTTTCGTGTGACTGCACTGTGTTGTCTTAAACGTTACATTTGAACGGTTGACTGCCCAGTGTTAGATTGAACGTTAAAAAAAAGTTGCCTTTTTCCTCTGATGTGCCCTCGAATACAGACAATACGTCAATAAGAAAAGAAAGATATTTGTATGAATTATGGTAAACTCAAGAGTTGCCAGTGTTTCAATTTTCCAGAATTTTTCACCTCAAGCTTCTTTGCTGCTTTTTCTATCACGCTAAGATTTGCATTGTCATTTGTGTACGCCGCTTCCGTCTGCTTCAGTTCGGACGATTTCTTCTTCAATTCTTCCGAGGCGTGGTTTAATTTCATTTGCGCTTGTTTCGTTTCCGTTTCACAGTTCGCAATTTCAGTTTTTGCAGCTAAAATAAAAATAATATTTTTTATATCAAAAACTCGACTGAGGCAATTTTTGTGTGTTTTTATCTAACCTAACGTTAGTCATAAACAATCAAAAACAATTAGCAACACATCGAATAAAACAAATTGTCACTAGCGCATCAAGTGACAAGGCATCTAAAAAAACCATATTTTTATATAGAGGACTTCAAATAAAACATACCCATCAATTGATCAGCGATTGTCGCTGCTTCACCATCTTCGTTACTCATCAACCCAGCGCTAACGTCCTGGAATTTTTTCTGCGCGTTAACCAATATTTCTGAATCCTGGTGATGCATATCTTGAATTTGTTTCAAACCATCGTTGAGTTTTTGCAGATCGTTCTCTTTATTTTTAATGACTAAAGAATCCTGTAATTAAGCAAACAAATAAATAAAATAAAATAAATAAAAATGTTAGATTTATAAATAAAACTACACAGGGTGTTCCTAGAGTCATCAAATTTTAACCACAGCTGCTATACATCAAAATACAGCAAAAAGTCCAGATGAACACAAGTCAGGAAATGTATACTCATTTGCATACCTATGATTACGAGACAATAGGTCTATGCATTATGAGACAATGTTTATGCAACAATAGGTCTAGGCATTATGTTAGTTAACCCTTGCGTTATCTAGGAAACCCATGTTTATTGTTTGCTGTGTTTTGAAGCGCGGCATCTGTTAAAATTTTACCAGACTTTTTAGTAACACCCTGTACATCAACGATATATTATCAATCACTCAGCATACTTCTTCAATGCTTTTCTGAAGTTCTTGTCGTTTCTTTTTTTCAGCATTGATGGTATCGTTATTATTCTTCAAGCTGCTGTTGGTTTTCACTTCAACAGCTTGACACGTTTTCAATTCCTTTTCATACTCTGCCAATTTCCCGCCTTCTTCCTAAACACGAAAAATTTCAAAAACTTTAAGACTAATCTAATAACCGAAATGTCACATAAATGTACTAGTTGGAACACTTTGAAATCGAGACGCAAATATAATTTCGTTATCCACACCTCGTTTCTCTTTTTCTGCATTTCTGTGACGTTCATTTCAGTTGTTTTTACTTCCTGCGACGCCTCAGCTATTCTGTTCTCGAGATCCAATGTTTCCTTTTCTTTGTCTTGCAATTCTTCTTTAGATTTCTTACACGATTCCTTTACAAAAAAAAATTGTTTGAAATATTAATAAACGTCATTTGAAATCATTGAGAGAAAAAAATAAAATTTATTCAAATGAAATTAATAATTACCTGATACTGGACATACTGGAACGAAATGTGAATTTTTGTTAGTTGTTCCAGCTCGCGCTGTATCTTCTGGAACTCGAGATACGACGCTCGCTCGTCTTTCAATTTATTCAACCGGGGCGTTATTTCTTCATCCAAAAGCTAAAATATTAAGCAAAATTTATGTTTACACAAAAGCAATATAACATATACAGGGTGTTCCTGAAAGGTCTAGTCAAATTTCAACCACATCAAAAAAAATAAAAATTTATACAAACATGGGTTCAGATATGCATACTCGTTTGCATAACTAGAGTTTATTAGAAGATAATATGCATTTGCATGATTTCAACCATTTCTTGAACCATGTTATTTGCTTGCTTTGATGTGTAGCACCTGTGGTTAAAGTTCGACTAGATCTTTCAGGAACACCCTGTATGTGTTCATGAGACAAAATTATTGCTGGAAATTTGTTTTTTATACAATTTTTAAAGAAGAATGCATTTACTTACCGCATTGATCTCTCTTAATTTAGCTTCTTTCTTTTCAATTGTCTTTTCCGCAGTAACCTTCTTGCACTCGTATAACTTCGTTCCTGCAGCTTCCTCAATCATCGACAAGATCTAGCAATACAATTTTAACATTCAATGATATCATAATAACCATGGTAAATCACGTAAAATGAATTGTGTCGGCCGTTTCACCTCCGGTGGTTTCATATTCAACACTTTGGTAATACGTCCCTGCATGATGAGGAAGTGCGGGTTATTCACGTTGAGTTGTACGGAATGGAACATATCGTGCACACGAGAATTCTGAGCATTGCAGCCATTGATCAAGTATTTATTTCTCCCACCCATGACAACCTAAGATGACGTTGAAAAAAAATGTATGTTTAAGGAAGTGCATTAAAGAATCACCCAGTGTCATTTAATAGAACGTCACCTGTCGAGTAACAGTGATTTCTTCATACTGTTCGTAACCAATCGGGCTCTGCGTCTTGTCACGATTGTCAAACACAATGGACACGGTGGCTTTTGTAACACCAGCTTGTCCATTTTTGTACACCAATTCTTGCAAATTAGTTGCTCTCACCTTTTTGAAGATTAAAATTCAGATTAGTTATCTTGATTTTGTTTTTTTTTTGTTTATACATTATACAGGGTGAGCCAAAAGTCACTACCCTCTGTAGATGTTAGAAAACATTTTATTTACTGATTGAGGTTATTGTCATTAGCAATTGTTGTGAATCATGTTGTCATGAACATGTTAAGAATGTTGCTTTAAAATTCCAACGACCTTCGCAATGTGTAGTAACTTTAGGAACACCCTGTATATAGTTACCTGACTGAGATTTGTGATTCCAAGGAGGAAACATATCGAGTCCAAAATATTGGACTTGCCACTTCCATTTAAACCAGTAATGGCATTGAACAGAGGATCGAATCCACTGACTTCAGTGCGACGCCCATAGGACTTGAAGCCGTCAATCACAATAGATTTTATGTACATCTTGAAGTTAAACGATCGCTCTGTTAGTTTAACTTTCCAAACAACTGCACGAATAATAATAAGTTAGGTGTTTAAACGCATCTTTCAACTATGACACTAGGATGTTGTTTTTGTTTCCATTTTGGCGCCATAATTGCCATTTCTCTGGGTCGATATTTAATGCGATACTGGAAGTATCGCGTACTGACAGCTATCGATACTTTAAGTATCGAATAGCACATTCGATTGATTAAAATTTATTCAAAAATACGCGCCAAAGCAGGACCAAAACGTTAATTTTGATATTTATTTCATTCTTTTAGAATTTTGCTACTTATTCATCCTGTGAGGAAAACTTTAGACTATTTTTTTTTATAGGTTAGGGATTACGAAACTGAAAAATCGCCATTTTGCCGCGTAAACTTCGAGATTTGTACAACATTACGTGGTTAATTGCGACCGCAAGTAACTTACCAAGCTCCATAGAAAAACTTAAGCTTTCAAATCGTACTACAAATCCAGTTGATAAGATTAAGTTATTTCCTGACAACTTTTCAATAATTTCTCTGATAAGTAAATAATCAATTTTTCAGAAGCAAGACAAATGTGGTACTTATTAAAATTCAACATTTTATTTGAGTTTAAAAATATTACAATTGAGGTTCTCCTGCTTGGCAAGACCCTATAAATTAATTAAGAACTTCCCCTAGATGAGACTTTTAGGACACCTTGTATTATAACAAAAAAATTAACATCTTGTAACACCATACTAAGGTTAACTTTGTATTATTTTGCTGTATTAGACACAGATTTGTCCAATTCAAAATTGACGGCATCATTCTTCGCAAAGTTTCAGAAGCTTCTTGTGTATATCGAAGCAAGGCTGAACCATGTTTTCATAATAATGTGTTAACTAAAAACAAAACAAAACAAAACAAAACAAATTAATTAATAAATAAAAATCACCAACTAAATCAATTATAGACGGTTTACAAACAAGTTCCGTTTCAAGATGTCTGTCATCGTGTACTTTGCATTTCTAACCTTTTACGATACAAATTGTATACGTTCGCAGTCATTTTAGAAAATTAAATAAAAAGTTATAATTAAAAACAAAAGGGGTGATATATTACGAAACACCCAGTATTTGTATGAATCACTATGTTTGTCTTAGTTCATATATCAAACGTTTGTGAATTGAAAGTTGCCTGCGCCACAAATTTGAAACCGGCTAATTTAACAATATAGGGTGTCCCATAATTATATCATTTCATTTGTTTTTGTTATAATTTTTTTGTTATCATTTTCTTTCACATTATTAAAAAGCAAATCAAAACGGTTTTATTACCTTTTTTTTTAATTGTTAATTATAGTGTATTTTTTTACAAGAAAATCAATAAAAATTGAGCAATTTAAACCTTTTGAGTTGCTTTTTAACCCTTTAGCAACTTATTTATTTTTCAAAAAATAAATTTCCACAGAATTTAAACATAATTCTGGTGTGGAATGATAGAAAATTAAAAAGAAAACCCCATTTAAACTAAAAAAAATAAAAACAAATGGGGTGATGAATCAAGGTACAACCAGTATGAAATGAGCACGATATACCGACCCCGTCAGTAAGCTTCTTCAACGTTTCTTCAGCTACCACTTCAGCTTTTTCAACACGAATTTTCATCTTGCTGACGCTTTCGGTATCCGCATTGATTTCGGCCCTCTCCTGCTTATGTTCCTGTTCATATCGTTCCACCTTCTCCTTAGCTTGGCAAAGTTTTCTGGAATTGATTTCATGCTTAGCCAAAATAAACAAAATCGTATTATTGTTCGTTGAAGAAAAAAAACCTTGGAAATAATACGTTTGGGCTGCTGCCAATGATTCCGCTTCGTTGGTTTGCTTGGTGGTCAACTGCGCTTTCACTTTGTGGATTTTGTTTTCCCAAACGTCCCGCTCCTTTGACAAATCTTCTTCTTGCTGAGTATTGGATTTTATTTTTTGCTGCAAAAGCTCACCTTTCACTTTCAGCGCTTGTAGCTTAATCGCGTCATCCCTATTAATCACAAACACATCACTTAATGAAAAAAAAAAAACGAACAAGATATACACAAAATATTGTAATCACATTGGATACAAAATGGTACGTAAATAATTGCGGAGTCGGGCGGAAAAACTGCGTAAATCCACTTGAGTCCTTACTCCTTAAAATGCATATATTGAATCATTTAGACCAGTCTATAGCATAAAGACATTGGGTTGCCTATAATTTGCACTTTTGAACTTTTTGGAGCAATAATATGGAACGCAACTATTGTGATTCTGAAATTTTTGTCATTTCTTTCTTTTTGTCATTCACTTCCTGATTGTTTCACTTACTGGCTTCACTTCCAAAACAATGGAAAGAATACTGATTTTTGGAAAAACGACATAAATGCATTTAATAAATCGGCATAATTGCATTTTTAAATTAGCCTGTAACTTGAGCCCTGTCATATAAAGTTAAGATTTTTTGGCAAAACCTGTTCATTTTTCTTCTATAAATATGCAGTTGACAGGAATTTCTTGTAATCTTAAATTTGAAGGTGCCAGAAATGTTTGCCCTTTTCAGAGTTACGCCGTTATTCCACCCAACTCCTCGAATATACAAACATACTTTTTGATCTCCAAAGCCTCTGTGATGATGTCCATGGTATTTGTCACATATTTCATGCCAGTGTCAAACTCATTTTTTATGTTCCTAGCGGTCTTAACTTCTTGTAAACGCCGCAGAGAATTTTCTTTTGTAGCTTTCAATTCATCAAGTTTAGTTTTTCGTTCTTGTAAACTCTGCTTGATGCATTCTGGGTGAAATTGAAGTGTTATTTATTAATTTTTAAATGGCCAAACAGGGACCAATTACGTCAAAACAACGTTAGTCAACACAATGCTATGTTACAGTAATATTAATTTTTTGGAACGATTTGCATTATTAAAAAAAGTTTCCGATTAACGAGCTACTAAAATAGCTAAAATAGCTTAGATTCATCACATTTTTGTCAATTCTTACTTTTTGCTTTCATTTTTTCGATTTCTTGTTTCACCTTCTGAATTTTCAAGTTTTGTTCCTCCTTAAAATAAAAACAACCATTAACAAACATGTCAAAAATCATGCAATGGTTTTGATATTTCAAAATGGCAGCTAATGTATACAATATGCAGAGTTGTTTTAAATTAGAAGTTTAATTAGTTGACCTTTGGGTATGGTCCACCTTAATCACTAAAAATGGATCAGTCAAAATATCCTGACTATAATTCGAAATAATTGACAACTTCAAATATACATAACCTATCGATCCTACTGAAATTAAGATGGACCATACCCAAGAATCAACTAATTAAACTGCTAATTAATACAACTCGGACAATATGTATAATATGTATTCATAAATCAAAAAAATACTTCTAAATAAACAATAAAATATGTTCTGTATAATTCACCTTCGTTGCTGTTAGTTCGGCAACTTTGACTTTTAGATCCATTTCTTGTTCTCTCAACTCGTTTTTTCTCAACATCAATGCATGCACTTCTAAACACTTTTGTTCGGTTGCAATATCCAGCTATAACAACAACAAAATAAAACAAAATTCAAAACTCAACAAATTCAACTAAATGAGTAATTAAAAACACACAAACGAATGAATAACGAAAATAACAGACCTGTTCCGCTTTTATTTTATTTTCAATATTCTCTTTTTTCAGCGTGTTCATGGCATCTTGTTTGTCGTTCAAAACCAACTCCAAAGCTAATTTTCTTTCTTTCATAGCATTCTAAAAACAAATTAAATAAAAATGCTTACGACAGCGTCAAATGGCAAATTATAAAAAATAATAAAATTTTTTACATATTCATCTTGCACTTGAACGAACTTATGATGGTTCTCCGATACGTGTCGCAGAAAGTTGATCAAAGCGCTCAAGAACATTCTTGTACGTTTTGGTTCTAAATAACAAAAAAATAAAAATAATAAAAATAAATGTAAATTTTTAGTTATATATTAATTATATAATAAATATCTACCTAAGCCAAGTATTTTTTGTCAGGGCAAAATTTACTTGAAAACCAAAGCTGAAACTTGGTAAGCGATTAGATAACATCCCAAAACGGTGCACATTGGCGATCCGAAATTGTCATCGGGAATTGTGCCACAATATGTCGCTGTTTATGACATCGTTGATCTTTCAATGGGTTTAAAGCTAGTAATTTAAAATTTACTTACGAGGTTCGACTAAATCCATTCTAGTAAACTTCTCGGCTCCTAACTCTGTGAAAAACTGCTCCCTGATAAATATAAAAGAGAAACGTGTTATGACTGATCGTTGACGTTCAACGGTATACGACGTAAACGAAAATGTACGAACGTACAGAAAAGTGAGTAAGTTGATTAAGGGTACGACTGCATCAAAAAGTTCTGGATTTTCGAAGGTTGGTTCGGAACTCCATTGCATCTGTTGCAAACGTTAAAACAAAATGAAAATCATAAGTACCAAATGGTGACGTTAAGAAATAAGTGTTTTTTAAAATTACAAATTACCTGGTGGAGATTTTCTGGAAGGAAACCGAGCCATTGAATCACAGCTGTGTATATTTGCTGTACTCTTTCAAACTAAACGATACAATGTTTAACTGTTAGTTCAAAAAAAATTACTACTCCAAAGAGTTCATTGTCTTTCTGGTATCACGTCAATACGCCTACAACATCAAAAACATCTGTCAAAACACCTACCAACAAAAACGAAACTAATACAATTTAATAGTATACTACATACACTTAAATGATAAATTTAAAAATAATTAATAAAAAATAATTTTGCATATCAGCATATTTTATCATGCATATCTTATTATGTATATTTTTATTTTATCTTTCTTGTTTGTTAATTTGTATTTTTGCTGGGAAGCAAAAATACTACAATAGGAACTAGGATACTAGAAAACTTAGGATAAAATAAATTGCAGAGGAGGTGAGAATTTTCACAAACTTTCTGGTCATATTCAAAGTGTTTAGTGTACATTTAAGTGCATATATATGTGATTTTTAGTGCACATATTGGAATTTTTGTGTGCATAACTGTCCGAAGCCTACAGATATACATTTTAAACAGCTTGAAAAATATTAAATAGGAAAATGTTGGCTATTTTGAAAGGGAGGCATTCTCTCTCTCCCTTTTATTTTTATTGAAAATTATTATACAGATGAATAGGGCCTAATATATTTGATAATTATAGTGTAACAAACGTTCCCTGTAATTAAATTGTTTAGTTTCCGTTTTGGGCGTTATTGTCAGTAGGCGTTTTGACAGTAAGCATTTTTGTCAGTAGGCGTTTTTGTTGTAAGCGTAGGCCAATTGACGTGGCAATGTCTTTCTAGTGGGAAATGTGATGTTAACCTTTGGCGATTTCAAGTCGTGCGCCGTAATGGCCAGTTCTGGAATGACTTGCTCGTAATATTCAATGATGGTGTTGGAATCAAAAACGAAGAACGTCGGGGCTGCCGAACTCATTGTTGCAAATAAAATATAATGCTGAAAAGTTATAAAAAATATTAATAATGGGTACCATAAAATGTTCACGATTGGCTGAATTACGGTATAGGTTATAAGTCGGATCTCGAAAAATTGTTTTTTCCGACTTAGATACCGTACTATTTCCTCACGATTTAACTACATAACTAAAACACTCAGTGTTGTTGATATTCAAAAGCAGGCATAAAGGTAAATTACAAACCAGCCAAAGCAATGCGACGCACGTACACTTCCAAACTAAACTCACCACTTGATAAACTAAAATTAAATAACCACTTAATAATGTAATGACTGTGTTAATTACCCGTTATTACCACCTTCACTAACGTATTAACTATTATCAGTTAGTGAAAAGTTACAACATAAATAAAATAAACATTACCGAAATCAAATCGTAAATGGCGCTCGAGAAGTCGTATCGTCTTCCAGCTGTTTCCACGGAACGGAATGGCCAATGATGGCTGTTTCTTTCTAATTTCAAAAATTATAAAAAGAAAACTAATTTTAGCTTTGTCCAATCAGAACTAAGCTTACTTTCATTGTGTATGTTCAGTTTCCAATCCAACATCAATATGTTAACTGGATTGCTATTGGACCAACTAATATATTTTGTTACTATTTTTATAAATACTTTGGGTCGTCAAAAAGATTTTATTCTTCACGAATTACCAATTTGTAAAAAATAAATTTCCATTCACAAAACATCAATAACTTTTCACAAAAATAACAATACGTACAAACAAAATTTTTTTTTTTGAAAATCAAGATGACATCGATTAATAACGAAATGGGAAAAACAATCCACAAATGACGTTACCAAGAGACCCCGACAGCTGTTCTTGTGCCACGCTACTTGCGCTACATCACTTCGCATAATCCAAATACCCATCTCATGTGACGTCTAATACGATTGGGGGTGTGTGTGAGTGAGAGAGAGAATAGGGAGTTTTGTATTTTTCTAATAATAGTCTTCCAACAAAAAAAAACAACCACCAAAAACAACCCTCTCATCAACAACCTCACTGATAGATGGGGTGTGAGCTAATGGTCATTGCGGCAACGGGGGTTTAGTGGTTGTTTTAAGATGGCGCTGGGTGTGGGTTGTCGGTGAATGAATGTTGGTGGGGAGCAATCGGTCGAGGACGAGCGCCACCCGAACCCAATTTCGCTTGTTCGTCAACATTGGCGATGTTTTTCCCATTTTTCACGACCCATTTCGGCCAATGTTGTTCCATCCCGACGCCACCGATTCGCAACCATCTTCGGTTCAAAAGGTCAATTAGGAGTGTTGTCTATTTACTGATGTTGTCATTTGGTTGGCTTTAACATAAAGATGTAACATGTTGATGCTAATCTTTTCCAACTAATGTGTGGTACTCTTTATACAATACTAAAACCGCATAGTGTAATGTGCATAGTACATTATGCTGTTTCATTTACTGAAATTGCATATTGTGTAGCAAAGCTTACTGTCACTACTGAATTGCATATAATAGTGTAGTACTGTATGCAATACTGAAATTGTATATAGTGTAGTACTGTACCATATGCGATACTAAATTGCATATAGTGTAGCAAAGCCTACTGAATTGCATATGATGTATATAGTACTGTATGCAATACTGAAATTGCATATAGTGAGTAGTATGCAATACTGAAATTGTGTAGTATTTGCACTGTGTGCAAAACTAAATCGCATAATGTAGTATTGATAGCATAGTCCTTTACCCTGATGTGCTTATTGTATATACACAAGTGATAAATTTAATTTCAGATTGCATGAATCTCCTTCATATACATAATGATTTGACAATTAAAAAAAATTAAATTAAAATTTTTTACTTTTGCTGTCCTGGTATCGTATATTGTATAAATAACTACAGTTGAAAAAGCCTCTGGGAGGGAGGCGAAGCGTCAAGGGTTTTAGTTTGTATACTATACTAGTATATAGCCTGTCAAAATGCAATTTATTGTTTTAACTCGTGTTGCTTCGCAACATTTGTTACACTTAATTGGATCGGATTAGACAGGTTGTTTCTTTTAGCTTGATCATTTTCACTCTTCTTACTGCCACAAGGGAGTGTCTCAGAGTGTGAGTGAACCTAACCATTTTCCCTAGTCTTCTCATCACATGTATAGGGAGCAAAGCAAACGGAAAGAGGAAAAAAAGCTAACCCTCCTACATTTCAGAAGCGCATACACATCCTTGAACTGCACACACTAAGGAAATTATTAGATATCTAAGTTTATATGTTAAGAATTTCATTTTCTACAAAATTATGATATAACTAGTGGTATGCCCATCAAAAATGACTAAGTTCTTAGGTAGTAAAAAGCGGGTTCTGTTGTACGAGTTCAAGTGGCCCAGTGGGTAAGGTACTGCTTTAGCTGCCATTTGAACCCAGGTTCGAATCCCATGGAGGGAAAAATAAAAAAAGTTTTTTCTTTACGATTTTTTCTATTTCAGTGTGACAGACAAACAGAGACATACACACATACAGACAGACGAAGCAAATTATTTTGTTAAGATTATGGGGTAGTTTAGGTTGACAATAGAAGAATTGCCTTTACGTTTGCTGGGGTTTTATTTTTTCATCTGAAATGCCTTATGCATATACTGTATACATACAAGGTGACTCAAAAATGTTTTGCAGAAAAACTATCAAAAAAACTTGTTTTGCAGAATTTACCATGTAAATGTGCGTTTTGCATCGAGATTACACGATTTCATCAAATTTTTTTGAAAATAAACTATTTGAACTGAATTCAGCCGTTATCAGTTTCACCTAAAACAAACAACAATCAGGCGAGTTAGGTAAATGGTAATTATTAACCTGAAAAAGCTGAACATTGCCTATATTAATTGATGCTACCTTTGACAAGCAAATAGCTTTATGTGAAATTTTTAACCGTAAGATCATGTACATTTTTCGAATTAGATTAGTTTCTTCATCAAGCACTGATTTATGATGTTGTCTTATAGTTCTCAAACCATTTAGTGTGTGACATTCTCGCTAAATTATGTACGGTATTAAAGCTTTGTGACAGTATAGCTAAATCCTTCAAAAGTTATCAAAATTGAACGGTGGGGAAAGAATAGTAAAAACAAGTTGCATCTTTTCGCATGTACTGTAAGCACCTTCACGTCGTGTAGCTTGAAGAAAAGTTTTTAAATTTGTTTAGTCTAATGTAAGAAGATAATTGGTTATTTAGTCATCAATGGAAATGTTAGACAAATGCTGAATTATTGAACATCTCGTATCATTAAAACTGACGAAAACTTTTCATGCTCTGATGTCAAGGTGTTAAGTTATTGACAGTGTTAATAACGCTTAGATTATAGTAAAATGCAGATAATATGTACTGATTTAAATCGGAACATTCACTGATGAAAAGCTACAAAAATATGAAATCATTGACAAGACAAAATGATGAATCATGAAATGTTGCCATCAAATTGTAATATAACTTAGGATATGGAAATTGCTTATTAAATTGCAAATAAAAGAAAATTTTAATATATTTATTTTTTATGAAAAATGAATATTTTTATTTGTATGAAAAACTTAATTGCATATATTCAAATTATGATGTAGCATGTGTTTTTAAAACTAACAATGCTTTAAAAAAATTTTTTGTTATTAACTAAACTTATGGTTTCTGAATTCATGTCAAAAGTTTGTGGGGTAACAATATTGTCATTCAAAATATTGATTACAATATTACGACTGATATTATAGTATTATGACTGAAAATACGTCTTGAGGTAGAAATAATGTCATTCGATCCTGTTGCGTTAAATAGTTTCGTAAATACTGTTCTGCAGAATTGGTGAACTTTTCTTTAGCTTGGTGGATGGATTTTAGGTAAAATATCGTTAAGACAAATGGAATATTTTGATGTTGTATTTTATAACTAACCTAACCTTATATCTACACCAATAGACACTAGGTAAGATAAAAACAACAACATTAAAATATTTCATTTATCTTAACGATTATTTTACCTAAACTCCACCAACCAACCTAAACTAAATTATTTAATTCTTTAGCATATTAGAACTTTTTTTTGACTTGTTAGTTAATATTGGTGTCGGATTTTTTATTTATAGTGCGAGTTAATGTAAAATTCTAATGGGTACTATTCGATTAGACGCCCTCCATGCCTCTAATTTGCTACTTGCTTGTACTTGGTTATGGATTTATTTTGCAGGTTAGATTAGGAAAAAAATGTTTGTTTTTCCTTTAACCTAACCTACAAAATAAACTCATAACCAAATACAAGCAAGTAGCAAATTAGAGAGGTGAAGGGTGTCTATTCGAAAAGTTTCTTCTTATGTAACTTAGGATTTGACAATTTGGTAATTTTGGATTAGATGCCTATCTGGCTTATGGCGCTACTTGGTTTGGAGGGTTTAGAGGCCAGGTTTAGTTACTTAAACAAAATCATACTTAATAGATCATTACTTACAGTGATTAATTTTACATTTGATACGTTTTTGTTTGTTTGTCTAACAACTTGCAAGACCAAGCGATTTCAAGTAAAAACAAGTAACACCACAAGCGCGACCGGGCATCTAACAGTACCTTCAAAGTTGAATCATCCTAATATTTTTTTTTTATGAATCTTATTTATAGGCTAGCTCAAGCAACGAAGCTCACTTGAAGAGCTCGTATAAGATGTTCTCGCCCACCAGTCCGAGTCCTACTCGAAGCATGATCAAAGAGGCTAACGATCACTTGCAACTGTTGCACCAACGCGTGGGCGAGCTTGAGAAGACGGTTCAAGAACAGGCCGAGGCGCTCATCAAGAAGGACGAGCTGATGCAGACCAAGCTGCGTGACCTGTCTGACATGAAGGAAGCCAAGATCCGCGACCTGACACGGACGGTCGAGAACTACGAACAGCGAATCAAGAAGCTCGAGCACCAATGCCGCGAGAAGGACACCCACCTGGAACTGCTGGCTCAGAAGTGCGGCTTTGTCGAGGAGCTGTCGGCCTACACCCCCATCCTCGATCGGCTGGTGACGACTCTGAAGAAACTTCCTCGCTGCCCCAACAACTCGCACAACTCGACAAAAGCGCCGAGCGGCGGCGGCAAAGTCCGTGGCTCTCGCGGAGGTTCCAAGAGCAGCAGTGTCAAGATGGAAAAGAGCTCGATAGTGAACAATCAGGGAAATTCGTCGACAGACAGTCTTCAGATGGACGGTCACGAGCGCCTTCCGAACCAGGCCTTGGCCGATTTGCGCATCGGTCGAAGTTTCAGCATTAATCAGAACTTCTCCATGTCGGAAGACGAAGCCGAAGAGTATTCTTGAGCACGCTTTGCGTAGATCGATCTTTATCAACATTATTCGGGGCTGGGTTTTGAATGCTCGCTGTTGTCGTGCTGTGATTGTCTTCAACCGCCGTCGTCGTCGAAAGAAAAGTCACCATACCTTGAATGCTGTACAAAACATAGGTCTTGTTTTGGTATTATCATTTTTTTTTCTGCATAAGATTTGTGAAATTATGATAGCGTAGGAGAGAAACGTGTTGATAACTAAATTAAGAAACAGCGTTAGAATTTTTTTTATGGCCTAACGCATCAAGGTTTGCGATCGGACGATCGCAAAAAGGCAGAACGAATCTCGGTTTTTCGTCATTTACGTTGATGTTAAATTTTTTTTTTCTCTGATCTTAATATTTTTTTTTATGTTGGTTAATATTAATCGTTAATTTGTTTATAGTTCATTGTTTTATGAAAGTCTATGGATTTACCGATTCCGTGTCAATTTCTTTTGATTCTGTCGTCCCAAAAATGTTTCATGTGTGCCGAAAAATAACTTGAGTTGTGTTTTAAACACCTCATTTTATCTTTTTAATAATTCTATGTTTGTGTTTGTTATATTTATTGTTATCAAAGAGTTTTTTGCATTTCTAGGAGAATTGTGTGTGCCTACAAAAACTGGCCAACTGTTATGATTGGTCAATTCAAATTTGATCTAATCTAAGCCAATCGGATTGCAGTTAATGGAGGCAATGGAAAATTTTGCTGGTGATGTTGTTGACAAATGCTTTAACTGAACACTAAATGAATCATACTGGGTTTGCTAGTTTTCGAAGACATGCACTTTGTACATAGATTTGTACTTTGAGTATTTATGAGTACGTATTTATATAAAATCCATTCTTTGTTTTACGCAAAAGAGCAATAATTTGATTTGGTATATTTTTAAAGACATAATCATGGGCTTGCGACTTTGAAAGACATAATCTTGCTTGCATTTAAGGTGACGTCGACATTAACGTTGTGACGTTGACAATATTTTGCCGTACGAGCTTCCCTTTCCGTTCCAATACGTTTTGTTACATTCACAGTTGTGAATTTATTTTTAAATATTTTAAACATATGTTGTACAGTAGATTTTTTTTATTATTTCTAAATTGTTTATATTAATTTATGGTGCTGTTATAAATTTTTACGTTTATTATAATTTTATTTCGATGTTAACACGTGTCTTGTTTGATATACTAAATTTAGGAGGATTGAAAAATTGAATTTACTTGGCACAAATATAGATTGATTGTATGATACGTTTGGTTCGTTAATTACCAAGATGGAGGAAAATAATGACAAAATTGTTTTGCGCCGATTGTTTCATCACTTGTTTGGCAGCTGGGTTTGAAGTCTGTTGTAATGCAGTTTTTGTTTGGTGATTCATTTTAGTGATTTTGATACGAAGCATAAACAAAGTTATGTTCACTCTGTTATTATGGATAAGCGCTGGATAATAATTTATACTGTAGTGAAAAATAATGAATGGTGATGTTGAATCTCAAAAAATCATTTGCAATTTAAAACCAATTTGGTTTTGTTTTTTTAACTGTAAAAATTTCCAGAAATTTTGTTTGATTTGTGATTGCTGATAACAAATTGTTGCGAACATCAAAATGTTGTTTTTAGATAAATTATTTAAAAAATTTCAATTTCACATTTTAAATTTTGGTTGGTAATAATTGTTCAATAGATGGAATGTAAACAAAAACCTGACTTTATTAACTTATAACTTTTTTTTAATTGACAGCTGATCTCAGTAAATTGAAATTATGTTGCGATTTTGTGTGAAAAAAGTCTGGATTTTGAAGAGAGAAAAAATAATGAAAATTACATGACATTACATTCGATCACATGCATCTTCCAATTCACTATTGCTTATGCTTTCCAGGCTTTATAAACATCTTATTAAATGGTATAAAGGTTTTGTGCGATTGATGGAACGTGGTTTTTGTTTTTATAATCTAAATGTGCCCATGTTTGTAATAAGACGATATGCAAACTGACAAAAACAAAAGATCGAAAAGTATTTTTCATCTTCCATAACCAAACTGCTATCAACTATTACGTAATCTTTTCACTGCTGTCCAACGATTTAGAAACTTTTCCAAATCGTTATTATTATTATATACATACCACAAGCAAAAAAATACAAAAACAAAACATTAGAATAGTCGAATTATCATAAAAACGCGAATTATGAAAAATGTAAACCAAAAATAAACCTGAAAAACATTTGTTTTTTGGTGAAAAACTCTAGTCACACACTACTACTTCATGTATTATAATCCTGTTGGTTCAAAGTGACATTTGACGACTTAAAAGTGCACTAGTTTGGACAAAAAAAAATGGTTTAGCAACTTTTGTTGTTCAACATTTTTGGAAAAATTATTACATAAAGATGAATGTATTATCTAATTCGTTTTTTATGTTTTTTATTTTATGCTGTGATTTTTTTTTTAAAAAAAATAAGTGTCTTGTAGATGTTCCAATAGATGTTTCTTTCTTATAAAGAAATGGGTGGTTTTTTGCTATAACTGAGAATTAAATTGAGTTATGCGATTGCCTAAAAAAAAAGATAAAAATGAATACAAGATACCATCGACTGCTTTTTACACAAACTGTATTTTGTATCGACTTAAACGAAAATGCATTTTTCGTTGTGTTTTTATGATTAAATGGTTTATTTTCAGAAAAAAAATTAGTTGGATTTCATTTTTTAAAATTTTATAATAAAAAATGTTTATCATCCTATATATGATTGCTATATACCTTTATAATGATTGCCTTAGTTGAAAGTACAGAAATAATTTTAAAAATCAACAGTAGAGGAATTATTAGTGTCAATATGAATGGTCATTTCAATTCATAAACGTAATTCGTTATAGTTAGAGTTTCATGTTTATTTTATCTCATTAGTTACTGCTTATGTTTGTGTTGGTATAACACATTTATTATGTTATGGTTATGTTTGTTTTGTTTTAGTTGTTGTTATGGAAACATTCTGGCGCAGAAAGAGGCACAGAGAGAGACACTTGGCTTTTATATTAATAATTTCAGGTATGCGTGTACAAATGCAGTATTATGCAATGTAAAAGTTTTGAAATATACATTTTTAATTGTGTAAAGTTGTTTAAAAATAAGAGATACTGGTACAAAACAATGGTTGATGGTGAAAAATGTAATTAAATTTTAAATTAACATTTTTATAAACATCTGGTATCGATGAAATTAATCCAGAGATGCTCAAAGATTTGGATGACGGAGGCTCGCGTTGTTTGACACGAGTTTTCGAGGTTGCCTGGCAGGCTGGACGAGTTCCTTTGGACTGACAAACTGGAGTGGTGGTCCCAATCTTCAAGAAAGGTGACCAGAGGGCGTGTTGCAACTATCGGGGCATCACTCTCCTCAACCTCCCTTGGGAAAGCATATGCCAAGGTTCTCTAGAGCAGACTGACTGAAGTTGTCAATTACCAGATCCAGGACGAGCAGTGTGGATTTCGTAGAGGTCGAGACCAACCAGCTCTATCCTGCAGCAGATTATCGAGAAAGTTGGGGAAATGGCCAGACCAGTCTACATTTCGTTTATGGATCTGGAGAAGGCCTACGACCGGGTTAATCGTGATTTGATGTGGGGGGTGCTCAACGAGTACAAGGTGGATGACCAACTTATTGGGGCAATCTCGTCCCTGTACATTGGGAGCAAGCAAGAGTTGTGTTCGGGTAGGCGGCGTAGCTCAGAGCCGTTCACTGTGGGTGCTGGACTCTGCCTGTCGTACTGTGAAGTCCGACAATATTGCCGTGGAGACAAATACCAAGAATAGTCGTCGAGTACGTGATGTAGAAGCTGGTGTATGTTTCTTGTTCAAACAGATTCGAGACAATGCATATTGAATTTAGATAACTTTGTATTAATAGCAACGAATTGTGTACATAACTTGTTGTACAATAAATCAATAAACTGTATAATGACAATAAGTAACTCTTCACTCACTTCAACAGTTATTACAGTAGAATGCTTTCTTCTCAACAACTACATTTAAAAAACTTCTCTCTTCTTCTTACAACAATCAGCATTCCCTTTTACCACTGCTCTTTAAATTTGATTGTTGCATTATATTTTAACACAATTAAAATATTCCCCACACTGCCAAGGGTGCATACTGTCACCTCTCCTGTTCATCATATGCAGTATAAGGACAGGATCGCCAGACGCAGCTTAGGCAGTAAGAGTGTCATGATTGGGATTGGGAATGATAGTGTTGTAATCACCTATTTTTGCAGATGACCTTGCAATACTGACATTCTCCCAGTCTAACTTACAGCATGCACTAGACAGATTTGCGCTCGAGTGTGAATCGGCCTCTATGAAAATCAACACTGTTAAGACCAAGACTCTTGTGGTCTCTCGAAAATCGGAACAATGCGCCTTGCATGTTAGTGGGGGCCCTATTGTCCCTGGTAGAGAAGTTCAAGTTTCTCTGAGTATTGTTTTCGAGTGATGGAAAGGTGGAAGGGAAAATAGATAGAAGAATTGGGGCGGCTGGTACAGTGATGCATCAGCTGTATCGAGGAGTCATTTGTAAGCGGGAGTTAAGCAAGAAGGCAAAACTCTCCGTTTTCAATTCGATCTTTCACCCTAATCTCACCTATGGTCATGAGCTCTGGGTAATGACCGAAAGAACGAGTTCGCGGGTTCAAGCGGCCGAGATGAGATTTCTTTTACGGGTTGCAAGACGCACTCTGCTCGACAAAGTGCGGAGTTCTGTAATCCGAGAAAACCTCAAATTCGAACCGCTACTTCTCTGGATAGAGAGATCTCAAATGAAATGGCTCGGGCATGTCCTGAGAATTTTTCGGGAAAGACTGATCTAACGGATCTGGGACACACGTCCAGTCGACAAAAGGCCTAAAGGAAGACCAAGAATCAGATGGCAAGACCAGCTTTTCAAAGTCTGTGAGAGGACTCTCTCAACAGCTGGGTCGATGTTTGTGCTGCAGTCCGTGCTGCGTGGGCTTGCCCACCGTGACCCCGGTGGCTCGCCGGGATAAGCGGGCCCGAACTTGAATGAATAAACATCTTTGAGGTAAGGAGCCTGACTTTGCTTGTGGCGCTACATGCTTGTACTTTGAATCGCTTAGTATTCAATGCAAGGTTATTTATTTTTTATTTATTTTATTCGTCCCAAAGAGACTGCAGAATAAAAATACACATGATAAGAAAGAAGGCTAAAAAGACTTAAAATTTGTTGCTAAAAAGTATATGCTTTCTAAGCTTTTTTTTTTTTAAATGTAAAGATTGTTTGGTACAATTATGATCCGAACATGCTAAGGCAGTTTTTCTTAAATAAAAAGCTTAGTCAAAGTTAGTCAAATAGTTAGTCAAACATAAGGTTAGTATTATTAATCAATAAAGTAACAAGCTAGAAACTGTAATGAGGAAACACTTTGATGTCATTTTTGAAACAAAAAAGTGGCTCATTATTATATTGCCTGGAGCACCCTTCAATTATAAAAACAAAACGAAACGCATACAAATTTCCCGTAGGGTGGATGCGACGATAAATACATCGATCCGGCATCATCACGTGTCCTATTAAATCGCCTCTTTTTGCACGTGGGCGTGGTTACCAAGCAACTAAAACCAGCAACGAGGACACTAATAAACTCGCGGGACATCATTTCACTCAGAGAGCCCCCCTCCCGAAACATTAATCAAATTCACTGGGCAGCATCAAGCGTGTACCAAAATTTGTCAACAGTCGCAGCACACTGGCTGCTCCAAGCGTCACGCTGGCTCCGGGTCGGCGTCGGAGGCCTTCAGTGGCAACACTTCCATCCCAGTCGAGAAGGTCCTCGTTGTGCGCGCTCCCCAGTAAAACAGGCCCTATCAGGGCCCCAGTCTTAGGGGTCCCTCAGTCCGAAGACAACAACAGCAATCATCAACAACAACAGCTTTCTATGGCCCACCTGTCGCTGTTGACTGCGCGAGCGGGGGCCGGATTAGCCGCGGGAGCCCCAGCCCATTTCGCGTTATTCGAGGCCATTCGACACGGACGATTTCGACAAGCTGAACTTTTGGTCGAAGGAGGGGCAGCGGTTAATGGACGTAACGAAAGGGGTGACACGGCGCTGATTTCTAGTTGTGTCCAAGTAAGTTTTGACGTTTTATTTTTCTGTTTAATTTGTCACGTTTATTTCAGCATAGTGCGAAACATTTTTTTTCTCTCAGCATAGCGCTGAATGTTATGATGACATAGAATAATGATTTTTTGTTTGTTTAAAGTTGTGTGAAGTTTTGTATATACGAACAGTTCATAGAGATCCAGTAGAACGTCGGTTATGCGAACGGTGGTAATTTTGTAGTCGTGCCACTTAAATTTGTGCCAGTCGTATAGGCCTACTGTTTATTGGAGTGGATAATGTTCTGATATTTATTTTACTTTCTTTCGGTTAAATAAAATTTTAAAATGTTAAAACGAAAGTGAACAGTATTAGCCACGAAAGACAGTAAAGAAAGTAAATGAAAGGTCAAGAAAACTTCATTCTTTTTAAAAAATATTTGTAGAATACACATACAATGTAAGTAATAAAATACAAACATACAGTATTAGTAAACGTAGAAAATGATTGATTTTTTTTATATATGCACACAGACTATTAATGTCCAATAATGCGAACAAATTTTGTTTTTAAATTTGTTTAAAAACAAAATTATTATTTTGTCATCTGTTCAGTTAATGCGTATTGAAAAGCCGTTAAAAGCTCCCCGATTTTTAAACAAAAGTTGGCTTTTCTGCTGTACTACATTGTAACACTGGGAAGCTGAACCTAAAGCGCTTCGCAAGTAAACTAAGCCCTTTTGGTCTGCGCTTTATTTTATTTATTTGTTTATTTCTTTTGAAATACGTTTATCACACATTTTTGTATTATAAATATCAAATTTATATATAATTTATATAAAAATAAAATTCATGCATTATTGGAATGAGAGAAAAATTGAAGAGCCTAGTGCAAAATGATATTAAGTAACATGTTTACAATTTCAAGGAAAACGCGTTTAGAGATCTGAACTTGCCTTGATGGATAATTTCAAACTTCTTGCACTAATATTTTTGCACATATTGTCGTTTTGCTAAAATTATTGTTTTAACAAGATAAATTGCACCTAACACATTCGAAAATGCTTTTAGGACAATTTTGAGAAACATGTCACTTAACACCATTTCAAACCAGGCCCTTTAATTATCAATAAAAATGGAGTTCATTTATACAGTCGAGCCTCGAGTTGGATGAGAAATTTCATCTAACAAACAGTTTCAAGATTAACATTTTTTCGTACAACGAGCGAAATTCCGTCAACGAGCATAATTTATTTACGCTATAAAGTATAGACTATAATATAGATAGAGAATTGGCTGTTGTTTGTTTGACAACTTTACTAGTGGTTGTTACAGGTTTCTGTTTTTAACTAACTTGAATCGAATTAGTTAAAACTACCAGTTTAGGTTAATTACAATAACAACTAATTTTATCGTTATCATTAACAACATATTAATGCATTTTTGTTTGTTTCATCTAAACATGTGGTGTTCTTATACCTGCAGTATTTTTAACTTTAGACATATGACATAAAGTAAATGTAACTTTCAATTTGCAGGTTGAAGATGCTCGAACACGTGCGAGATTTGCTCGTCTCCTATTGGACAATAACGCTGATCCCAATGGACGAGATGCACGTAACATGACAGCATTAATGCATGCGTGCATGTTAGGACTTGGAGAAGTTGTACTTGTACTTCTTAGTGATGTAAGTACTACATTCATATATATAGACTAAATAAATCAATAAATCTATTTCAATTAAAACAGAAGATTGACATCCTATGCACACGATGCAATGATGGCAGCTTCCTTGGTGTCATGTCAAACAAAACGTCCAATTAATATTAATATACGGCGTTATCGTTTAAAAAATTTTTAAATGGGTGAAATAATGGAAAAAAACATCAGCTTATTAATCGATTTGAAATCAATAACTAAAAATTGTTTATTTTTAGTAAACAAGACCAAATAAAAAACAATGACATTAAATCGATGTGCTATCAGTTGGCACGTGTCCCACTGGGACAATTGAGGAAAATAATTTTTTTTAACCATAAAATTGGACATATTTTACGGTTGTTTTTGTACGATTTACGCTTCTTCCTTATTTATTTTTGTTATTCGTATAAAAAAAAGTCGTTGACTTCAAAGACAAAAACAAAACACGAAATTAAATGATAAAGAAAGAGAAAAATATTACACAATATGTTTTCGAAGAATTTTGAATCGCATATCAAACGTTTCACTTCCTATGGAAGGGTTTCTTCCAAAGAAAAAAAAGTTGTTACATTCAAGTTTAAGGGCGTTAATAAAACGTGTTTTTAATGTAGTGTTCATTCTGGGATATTGAACCCAGTCACGTGATATGATAATTCCACGTTTTCGTTACAGAAAAATACAGTAATAGAAAATCTAAAATATTTCATTAGTTTTTTAAAAAAAAAATATATACAAGTTTAAAAATTTTAAAATGTCAAATGTTTAAATCTTATAATAAAACCTTGACGTGACATTCTGAGAAATGTTGCATGTTTTAAAAATGTATGATCGATATAATCGAAGTAAGTTGCATTCTCACAAATGTGAAATGTAGATAGAATGACGTCATAACGTTTTTATCGATAAAATTTTCATAACTTTCATAACCAAACACATAAAATAAAATTGGATAAATATTAAATGAAAACCTTTTTTGCAAATATAAAAATTATTTTTTAAAAAATCACACACGTAATTAAATATGTAAATTTTATCTTCAACGTCGTTTCATTAACACATCAATAAAATGATTCATTACAGTAGTTAGTAGTATGTAAGTTGTACATATGTACGTTGTGACTCATAGTTTGCAATGTAACAATGAGATTTCCGGTTTGCAACAATACGAGGTTAATGCGAATACTACCATTGTAAAGACAGTGCTATTTTATCCAAATCTCAACATTATCATTGTACTAGCTTTTATAATATTTCCATGCAACCATACTTTTGACTCACTCTGTGTGAATGTATGCATCTACTATAATAAAACCTATTTTTTTCTTATGGGATCAACCTAATTAAACTTAATTAATTAAACCACCCCTAAATTATGAATTTTAATATCATCTAGCTGGTTTGATATCATTTGCCAAAAAAGAGTTTTTATTTGTAAAAATCGAGCCATAATTCGTTAATATCTATTTATTTTAAAGAATCCCGT
>JAQIWH010000285.1:0-57408 GCA_034695005.1 Cryptops parisi | reverse complement strand
CAGTAGTTTCTGATTCCAAATTAACCGAATTGGTAAAACCATTAACAGACGATTTAAAGTTAGAAGAACCAACAGACGAGAAGTCTGAATCCAAAGCATCATCTCCTGCATCGGAGAAAGCTGCTTCACCATGCGTTGAGGTTGCTGAGGTGACAGAACCTGTAGAGGTTATTTCTCCAGTGAGCATGGAAAAAGAAATCGTTGAGGAAAAGATTCCATCACCAGAAACGATAGAAGAACCAACCGAACATGAAGAACAACCCATTCAAGCCGAAGAAGCAGGTGAATTGACAGCCGCTTCACCTGTCGAGAGTTTGCCAGCCGAAGACGAGGCAAAGTTACCTGACGTGACCAAACCCGAACCGAAGGAAGAGGTAGAGGAAACACCAGAACCTCCAGTTGAGGAGATCATAGAGGAAAAGGTGGAAATAAAAGCGATTTTGGAAGTGGAAGCTGCCGTCACTATTGACGAGGAAGAAGCAGAGGTCGTAGAAGAAAAGCAAAAACCAGTTGAGGAAGAGGAAGAAACTCAAGTACCAGCTGAGGAGTTGGAAAAGGTAACAACGGAAGAACTAATTGAGGGCGAGGAAGAAGAGCAAGAACCCTCTGAGGTTGTCGAGGAATCGGAAGAACAAGCAGAGTTGTCACCTGTGATCGAAAAGTCAGAATCTCCTACCGACGAGGAACCAAAAGCAGTTTCTGAGATTGAAACTAGAGTTGAAACTGTAACAATCACTACCACTGTTGAGAAAGTTGTTCATGAGGATATGCCAATCGTAGAGGAGGCAGTACCTGTGAAGGAGGCAATTGAGGTTGTCGAGGGGGTGAAAGAATTAGAAATTGGTGAGACAGAGATTTCTGAAGATGTGGGTGTTGTGTCCGTAACTGAACATGAGGAAACGCGTGAAGTGAAAACGATAACAGAGGAGAAAGTAGTGGTAGTAAAAACTGTGACGGTGGAGAGAGCAGTGACCGTTGTAACCGATGAGGGTGTCCCTACAGAAACAGTTGAAGTCTGTGTACAAGAAGTGACCGAGCATGTGGAAGCAGCCTCTCCAGTGCTAGAGGAAACACGTGCTGTAGCAGAAGTTTCTGATACCAAATTAACCGAATTAGTAAAACCATTAACAGACGATTTAAAGTTAGAAGAACCAGCAGAAGTGTTGCCTAAATCTAAAGCATCAGGTTTTGCATCAGAGATATCTGTTCTACGTTGTATTGATGTCGCTGAGGTGATAGAACAAGTAGAGGTTACTTCTTTTGTAAACGAGGGAGAAGAAATCTTTTCGGAAAAGCTCGCAGCAGTTTCTGTAAAATTGGCAGAAAAACCAATGAAAAGAGATGCAGATGAAAATCAAGATATCGTTGAATTGAAAGGTTCTTCCTCAGATGTTAAGTTTTTTGATGATGCTACTTTTGTTTCTTCTGTCTCTATTACTTATCCTGATATAAAGGAAAAAATTACTGATGTTGTATATAATGTAGAAGATAGTTACATATGTGATGTGGAGTTGAAATCGTTATTGGATATTCATAGTGACAGTAGCTCACAGGTGTTCTCTTTTTTGCATGACGTTTCAGAAGTCAGTGATAATGATGTTGTATGTGATATGGTTACTGTATCTCAGGATAATGGTATTGAAATGAATTTTGAGGATCTCGTCGATATTGTGGCTACTAGTGTTTCTGATTCAGTTGTTGTAAGTGAAGAGAAATCTGATGGGGAAAAAGTATTTGGATCTGCAGAAGGTGAAGCCTTGAAAAGATTTACAATTGTTGATAAATCTCCATATACATATGATATGAAAGAAATTATAATTGAAGAGAAATTGTCACCTATTTTGGAAGTTTCTGTTGTTACCCCTCCTCGTGAGAAATTAACACTTGATTTTGATGCTAGTGAAAGAAAATATGCATTTGAGGAAAAAGAGGTTTCTCCATGTGTTTCGTCACCTATTGTAGAGTTTAGTGATATGGTTATTGAAGACTTTAAGATTGAAGAGCAACATGTAACGCGAAGAGTTTTTTTGAGTAATGATGACGGTGATCTGGATAGAAATGTTTTGTTATCCAGAGATCAAAATGCAGATGATGTTTGTCTGCATTGTTTGGATAACGAGCTATCCATTGTTGCTGAGCATTTTTCTCCTTCAAAGGATTATACCATTGAAAACGAAAACAAGATTTTATTGGACGCTGAAGAAAAAGATTATAACTATAATCTAGATGATGATCTTCCTCTTGATGATAATAGATTTGCTGAATTACGGGATGAAATATCCTTGCCAATTTTAGATAACGATCAGATGGACTTGCTACAAGATTATTTGTCAGATAGATCGTCTCAAGTATTTGATATTTCTACGTGTATGGAATCTACATCTCTTGCTGATGATGATGCAAGAGAAATGACTTCCAGTTTTGTGCTTACTCCTCCTGAAGCAATGGGAACCTTAACTGATATTGAAGATCTTCCTCTTTCCGAAGAAGAGGAAATAATCTTCTCAGTGGTTGCAGATCGAACTCTTTCTACATCTTCAGATGGTTTAGATGAGTTCACAGATAATCAGGTGATTGAGGAGTCAGATAGTTTAAATGCTACTGAAATACTTGACTGTGAAATTGATGATTTGAAAGATCATGAGGATTATGATCCACTTGGCAAAGAGAAAGGTAGAAGGGATAAAATTTTAGATTATTTATTGAAAATGGAGTTACCTGACGATGCTGATGATGAGATGGAGAAAAGTAAGCTTGATGGAGATGAACTATCTTTGGATGAAGTTTCTACATACCAAGAATTAACTTCTAAAACAGAAATAATAAGTGAAACAAGAGAGCATATGTCCCCTGTATATAAAAGTTTTACACAAGCTGAACAATTCTTGGGAAGTGAATACAGAAGTAGTGAGCAAAAAGAGATTCGAAGGCAATTCAGAGAATCACCCGTGTTGTATTTTGATGATAGCTCATATGTGCTTGAGTCGCCAACAAGAATGACAGATTCTGGGGTGTTTGATGCTGATGCATTGTCTTCTGAAATATCGGACACACACACACTAACTGCTGGAGAAACAATTGCTGGTTTAAGAAGAGAAAAATATACATCGACTGGTGATTCTGTTGAACCTGATGATAGTGCAGACAGTGTAACAGAACAGCTACCTTCTGACAGTGATAAGATTTCGAGAACTATTCATACGATACCACACAGTGAGCGACAAGTATTCACAACTACAAAGACTTCATCTCATGCAAAAGAAACTACAGTAGAAAAAACAATGGATATAATATTTCATGAAGGATTAAAACTTGAATCATCACCATCTGGTAGTGAGTGGATACATGGAGCAGTGGTTGAAGCTGAATTAAGAAAAACAATGGTACGATCACCTGCTGATGATCGTGACATAACAGAAGAGGAATATAAATTTGAAAGTGGTAAAAGAATACGACAAAAAGTTATAACAAGCACGTTGACCGAACAGAGAGAAATTAGGAGATTTTTATCTTCTGAAGGGAAGCCTGTTGATGAACTTCCAGATATTGATGGGAATGTTTATTCTCATGGTGCTAAAGCTGTGATTGATATAGGAGATCTGTCAACTGACGAACAATTATATCTAGTGAAAGATACCACCTCGTTACTTGATATTGAGCTTTCACAAACACACAAAGAAATCATAAAATCTAAAGCAGAAACTTTGATTCCAGTTTTTGAAGATGGTATCAGTATCAAATCAGACCTGCCACAAACAAAAGCCACGAGTGTTATTTCTCAACAAAAACTGTTTAAGCATGAACCTATCATACACGATCAAAAAAAGGATACTGTTAAAGGTCTTGTCAAAATTGAATCTTCACAGGTGAAATCAAGTGAAACGACCGATGTGGATATGGAAGATGGTTTCATATCCCCAACACAAGAAATCATGAAGGCACGCGAGAGGCCTAATGAAGTTTCTAGCCCTCCGTCCTATGTTCGCCAAGGGAGAGTGCATCGCCTTATTAGTCATTTTGAAGAAATTAGTGCCGATGAACAGTCTCCATCTGGTAGTCCTCTAGACTCGCCAAAGCGTTATCCATCTTCACCAAAAAAGTCACTACAAAGGAGACTTTATTGCAGAGATGAAACATTGTCCAATGAGAGTTTAAGTGAAGAGCAGAAATCTGTTGAGTCTTCCAGAACTAGTGAAATCTCACCAATAAAGAAAACTCTTCCCTGGAAGATATTTAGTGATGAAGGAAAATCCACCGACTCATGGAGTGTTACTCGTTCTTTGCCAGCCAGTCCAAAGAAAGAACTTTTGACTCGAAAGAGAGATCCACCAAGAATTGTTACACGAAAAACATATACAGAAACCCATTCTTTAGATGAAAGACAACTGAGTGAATCAAGTAAGTTTTGTGAAATCTTGCCGATAGAACGAAGTGAAGCTTGGAGGGAACTGATGGAAAGGAGACAAGAAAAATCTAAACCAACAGCACCTCCAGTGAGGCCCATGAGTCCAGGAAAGGATTTCTTAGCTGAAAAAATTTCTATTTTTGAACAATTGACTGAAAGACATCGTACCTTTTCTGCTCCCCTTTTAAAAAAAAGTGAAGGAAAGATTTCGCCAACAAAGAAAATGTCTTCAAAAACAGAAACTGTCAAAAAACCTTTGACTTCAGAAGTGCCTAAACCCGCTAGCAGTGATACTTTTATATCAGCTTTGGTGACATCAACTACATCAACAACTGAGCCTGTTCAGCATCTTGATGATGTACCTGGAGATCTTCATTTGTCAGCAAAACTAAAATTTCTTTATTCTGAAGTAGATGGTCAAAAAAAAGGTTTGTCCGGTTTCTAATTCTACTACATCCAGTTTTCTTAGAGCAAATCGAATACTTTGAAAAATAGAAATTACGACACGTGGTTTAACATTGAAGACAATTTCTATTTTTCACATGTTACTCATAGCTTTTCATAAGATTTTATTTTTATGATTGATATACGGGTATAAATTATGGTAAATGCACCAGTCTATTTTTAATGGAATGAAAAGTAGAATCAAGTATTTATACTGTATACTTGGTCAATCATACTAATTCATTTTGATGAGTGTTGTTTTGAATAACTATTTTGAAAATATATACACTTTCCATTTTAGGTGTATCTTTTAATGGTAAATGAAATTTTTAATTTATATATTGAGATGAAGATGATTCTTCCTCCTTTGTGTTATTGCAGATGATTCAACAAGAGCAAAAGGAATTATGACTGTTTTTAAAAAAATAATAACAAAACAATTTGTATAGTAATTTTATGATATAGAGCTAATCCTTTTTCTTGTTTAATAACATAAGTATATAATGTTGTATAAAAAATCAACTATTTTCTAGCCCAATAACAAAATGTTGTCTTATGAAATTGAGTGTTTTAATTATAATTTATCATGTCCTTATTACCTGTAACAAGAGAAAAGGAAGTGAAATCTCTAGTTACAGTAATTATTGATAATCAAGATCTTCAAGAACTCTAAACAGTGTAGTCAAGTCTTTTTTACTTCAATGTAATGCATAGGTAAGATATTTTGACCTGACTGTCTAAATGTTTTATCACGCCAGTCTGCTTTTGATGGTTTTTGGTCACAGCAAAGTACCAACATGATAACTTTCAGCTTATAGTACCGTATATAAACTGAATTTGAAAGCACTAAACGTCTAGATATTCTGTTCCAAAAAAGTGGCTTTGTTACGCTGTACATGTTTTTTCAACAATATGGCACAACACACAAAACACAAAATACAACACACAAAATACTAGTCTGCACAAATATGACTATGCTTCCTTTATGGTTAATGCTAAAGAATGATGGAGATTATTTGTGCCATAGTGTATAACCTTTTTTTTTCATATAAAGTACAATGTGTATTGAGAAGATGTTGAGCTTTCATAGGTTGGTTGGTTGTTTATTTCTTGTGTGTATGTGAATGTTTGTAAGTGGTTGAAAAACTTTCTTTGATTGACTAAATATTACATGTTATTCACCAGTGATAGACGATATAAGATTTTCAACACCACGTTTTTATATGTTGGATTGAGAATAGAGTACAGGTTGACAATCTCAAATCCAAAATCCTTGAGATCTGAGCCATTCTGGATGAGTGATTTATTGTCTGGTTACTATAGTTGTAGTTTGATTTTTAAATATACAAACACATCTCTAATACACGAGCTAAACTTCACGCTGTCTTTAAATTATTCTATAAGTAGTAAAAGCTGAATGAAAAGGCGAACATCACTATCCAACTGCCTGCACAATTCATTTCGGATTAGTGGTATTTCCAGATTTGAGGTTTTGATCTGTAGGTTCAGTTTGTAAATGTTTTGTTGAATGCATGGTATAATAAGTTTGTGAGTGAAGAATATGAAATAAGTATTTTTATGGTGAGCTAACAATGAACTGCTAACAGTTTGCTGAAATTTTGCGTAAATTTTGCATAAGCATTTTCTACAAGAATGTATTCTCTATATTTGTTAACTGTTAGCTTGTTATAGCTTTATGTTTGTGTGAGAAGTTATCTGTGCTTATTTTATGCTTGTTTAGCTGTAATAACTAATAATGTTTTCTGTATAAGCGACTAATGTGAAGTTATTTTTATTACTTATAGAATGGGTTGAACAAGTTGAAGGTGGCGTTATCAAGCACAAAGTGAAGGTGACAACGCAGAAATTTGATGGAAAGGTCACTAAAACCAGTGATGGTGAAGAATCTGAAAAAGGTAAGATCATACCTCGTTCAGCATAGCAATGGTTGCATCATATTATATTAAATATGAAATTTTAGTCAGTAGGAAAACATTGACAGCAGAGGTTAAACAAGTTTGTTTTCAATTATTACTGCCTACTTTTTGTTTTGTTTTTTTGTGGTAAATGAAGGTAGTCGCTAATTTTTTTGCAAAATTCTGGCATGGTTATATACAGTATATTTTGTTCATTTATTAAAAAAAGGAATACGGTATGATAAAGTGGTTGCCATGTTGAGGAGGTACTGTTGTCTCCTCATTGGTGACTTACATGCACATAGCAATAACTGTGTATGATTTTTAGATATCATGTAGCACTGTGATTACGGAAAATGTTTGACAACAGTTGTTGAGACAAAAGAGAAGTTTCTTATTCTCACATTTTGATAGTTCAAATGTGTAAATGTGCTGAATAGTGTAAATGGTGATTTGGATATTTTGTATTACTGTCGTGAATTGCTGTTGATTTCCCTACAAGTTGCAGGTAGTTGGTTGGCGACAGCTACAATGGTCTGGATTATCAATTTATAGTACCAGCAGTTTGCATTCCTTTTGCAGACATATGTATGATTGATAAACTTACATGAATTTGGCATTAGGTTACCATGTACAACTGATAGAAGAATGATTGGTGGTGGTAAAGTTTTGAGCACTTGAATCGATTTCTGCTTGTTTGCAGTAACTGTGGTTATGCATCCTAGATCAGTGATTCTGTAGAACTTACGAATAACTTTATAAGATTGACCTGCATCATCTTGGAACAACAGAGTATGCATTGCATAAGAGTTTTATACATATTTTGTTGGATACTAAATCTTCATCACATTAGTACAATCGTTTTAGACGTTATCACTACAAGAATGGAGAAATTTCCAAGCAGGGTATTTCATGTTTTCTTATGCAAGTAATACACTATACATATAATATCAGTCAATTTTAAAAGAGTTTTAATTTAAAGGAAACTAAATTAA
The DNA here is from genome assembly GCA_034695005.1 of Cryptops parisi. Taxonomy (NCBI): domain Eukaryota; kingdom Metazoa; phylum Arthropoda; class Chilopoda; order Scolopendromorpha; family Cryptopidae; genus Cryptops; species Cryptops parisi. The sequence continues at coordinate 49,648 of JAQIWH010000285.1, read as the reverse complement.
CCTGCAAAGATGCAGACATCATCTGCATCTTTAATGTGCAGATGCAGACTACGTTACACATCAGCTCATCAACACCAAATAAATGTAGAGATCAAATTTATTAAACGTTAATTTAACAGCATTTGTCTGAGAATACAAAAAACGTTATATCTTTCTTCATTGTATCATATCATTAAAAAATATCATTTGCTGAACAACTATTCACATGGTGCACTTTGAGATTTATAGGCAAATATTTTTAATATATAGTGTCAGGAATCCGTGTAATACAAGTAAATTATAAAGAATGATGCAGTATAACCAACTTGATGAAATACATATTTTTACATTTTGTGACAATCCTTTTTAATTTAGTCATTTTTCGTGAAAATGTTTCGACTTTCATTTCCTGATGACAAAGGAGACTGCTTTAGAGTTCCGAAACATGTGCAGAAAAAATGACTAACTTTATTTGGCAAAAAGAAAAAAAAAGGAATAAGTGTTTGCCAAAAAATATTGTGTAATTCAGAAGAATAAAATCTATCAAAATAACTAGCCTGATAAAATCTTTATAGCACAAGTAAAACTAATTTTGATGAGTTTGATGATTCCGGGTGGAGTGACATCCACTTGTAATCCTGCAACTTGAAGACTGAGTTTGAAGGATGATTTAGTGAGGGCAAAGACGTATTAAAGGAAGCATGCTCCAACATGTAGAAGTTTATATTTTAACTATGTTGAATCAGGAATAAGGTCCTGGGATCTTGATGTTCGCAATGTCGTTATGAAACAAATGTTAAGCCCCCATCTGAAATGATACAACAAAAACAGATTTTCGTTTACTCATGGGGTATCCTAATCTCCATTTCACCTTTTTTTATATTTGTTTCCTTGAAAATGCCTTTAAACAGAAAGACAAAACGTTGGAAGTGAAGTTTATGAGTTATATCTGTTCAGTAAAAAGGAAGAAAAGTTTCTGTATTGCTTTATAAAAATTAATGTTAATGAAACCTAAATAGTAATAGTTAAAATCGCTAATAATGATGGTCTTATCCTAATTTCATTAGTTGAATACAACAACGTTTTGGTGTTTTAAATTAGAGTATGTAGTATTTTCTTTAATTCCACAGTATTTGCTGCTAGTAAAGCATTAAAAATGTGATTCAGTAAGCTAAGACACACAATATTCACATCACCACCTTGGATCACTCAATAATCTGTTCCGATCACTCAATAATCTGTTCCAATACCTAACACTGACATGATATATCTACAACTAAAATTTGCATAATAATGTAAAATTTACACAGTATACAAGAACATAGTGACAACTGTGTCTTATGTGCATCATCTTAACTTCAACTGAAATGAAGAAAAATATATTCTCAGCAGTGGCGTAGCGTGGGTTGCCAGCTCCCGGGGCATTGAGAGTATTGCACCCTCTAAATCAACACATCACCATCCCCACCCTTAGCCATGGGGAGACCCCCTCCTTAAAACATTTTCAGGACATGGAACATAACAGTGTCCATGTCAAAAAAAACATGTTTTTTTTTCAATTTTCATGATATTAGGTGTTTGGGCTCTCACCAAAATTGCCTGCGTCCCCCAGAAAATAATTTTGTTTACAGCCCCCTCCAAAGCACATGTATTGTATTTTAAGAAAATACTGATTCAATTAAAGTTAAATACATTTAATGCTAGAGTACTAAAATTTATTTAAAATCGACCAGCTTTAATCGGTAACGTTTAATTACCTATAATTGCAATAAATTACTTATGGGGTTCGTGGTGGCCTTGTCGTTAAGGCTTCACCCCTGGTGCCAAAGGTCCTGGGATCGAATCCCACTGGTTCCATGTGATTTTAGTTGGGGGTCTGACACCACAATCGCAGGTTTTTCTCGGGGATCTCCTGCTTTGTAAAACCCCACTTATCCAATTCTAAGTCGGCTGTGAAATAAATAAATACCTTTAAGGCAATGTTTATTGGCGATTAGCTGAATGTCAGTACTCTTCTATTAAGTCTATAGTCACTCGTCATCACGACTAACGTCAAAGAATTGTTGTGATGTTAACAACTATTGTTTGAAGTGGCTACTATTTGCTTTAATACATAGTCACTCTTATTGCAACATAGAAATGTGTAGTCCAAATCCAAACTTTCGAGTTCTTTCGAAGATTGGATTTGTAGAAATGCAGTACGTATAGTAGGTACGCAAGTTTTCAGACCTACACTTATTACATAAGCATATGTTAATTACAATGGCCCCAAAGCCTAGTGCTAGTATTAAATGAATAATCATTTGCATTTATTCTAGTACTGTGAAGCAGAAGGCATGTTATTTTTCATTTGAACTGTTCACAAGCCAGAATTATTTTCTCTTGTTGAATTTTTACAACTTTTAGTCCCAAAACAACTTGATTGGTGGTGAACTTTTTATATTTCAAACATTATTTCAAACATACATATTTCAAACAGTATTTGAAATATATTAATACACAAAGTATGTGTATTAATATTTTCCACGATGTTAGTATTGAAAAAAAAAACGGTATATGTATTCAATGAACATAGAAGTAGAATTCAATGGACAATGAATTCTATTTTATCAATTTTCTCCACTTTTTATTTTGTGGGCTTTATCACTTGCGCAATTGAGCAGCTCATTTATTATGAGTATTACTTTATTTTATATCAAAATATGGTGCCTCTAACAATTTAGCCTCCAGGACGATCTACCCCATTGCATCCCCCATGCTATGCCACTGATTCTCAGCATTGAATTTGGAAATATTTTTCCTTGTTACTAGCATAATAAAAATTAAATAACTTGCTTTACGTGTACAGTATATTGAATAAGTAAAAATAGATTTTGATAGACAAAATACTTTTCAACTCTTACTGATCTGTTAAACTGTATATAGATTTCACTTCCCCAACGTTTCGCTCTCAAATGCTTTATTGAGAAAAATAATAGAGAAAACGATAATAAATGTTAATATTTTGCCTACAAATAAGCAAAATGCCTAATGCTGATAGAAAATGAAGATTAGAAAAATGAAACCAATGATTGAATAGTAATTTTTCTACAAGGCCATTATGATGATAGTGTTTACAAGATTAGATATACTGTATCTAATCTTGTAAACACTGTTTGTTATTGTTATTGAAATCATAATTTATATTATTCATATTAGATACTGTACATGAAATGTTCATTGTTAAAATTCACCATTCAAAATCACATTCATTATTCAAATACACATCTCACACACAGACTACAAGTGACTTAATTTTAATAAAAAATACATTGCTTGCATAGTTTATTTGAGACACTGAACTATAAGGTAAAGGAGATCAACCTCAATTTAGGAATGCGTTTTAACGGTCTCTGAGTGTCTGTTAGTTATTTTCTGCTAACTAAGTGGCAGCATGCCAACAGAGAGCTGTTCAGTTTCTCTGATGACTAAGCAGAGCAGATTTGTTTTTTGTGGATATTGTCCTCGTTAGCTTGCTTCTAATTTAGGTGCATTTTACTATTTTAGCAAAAAATTAAAATCCTATATGAAATGTTCACATTTTAGCAAGCCATCCAAAGCTGCAAGTCCTATTTTAATTTTCACTGCGATGATCAAACAATATAGCTGCAATCTCTATAGCTCAATAGCCACATTGACAGCGCAAACAGAAACTAGCTTCAGTTGCCCAGTAGGTGTTGATACATTTTACATCAATCCTGTTTGTTTTAGCAGAGGCGAGAGCAAGAGCAACTGAAGGAATTCCCGATTCAAAAGGTATTAACAGGACAGTTCTTCAGGCTTGTATTTTAATTTTATATGGTTTTGTTGTGCACTTGCTGTTGTATTTTACACCATTGCGTAGCGTGAAAATCCAGATTTTTATACGTTGCATGATATTTTTTATTATTTTGGGTACACTCAAAATACGCTGTATTTATCCCCCATTTCAAACAAGAAAACAAATACAGGTGGCTGTTGAAGCTTCGAGCTTGAGTGCACCCACACACTGCAGAAACTGTGATCCATTTATAATTTTATGTTTGTTTTGCATGGCGAGAAGTCCATTTCACTACAAGTTTATATTGAGTTGCATAGCTGCTATTTATTAACTTGTTTTAAAACTGCCCTTCAAGAAAATGTCAAGTTTTAGTTGAGAGACGAAAGTAACTGGAAATAATTGGTAAGTATATTTCAAATGTTCTTACATCATTAATATTTTTTTGCTGCATTGCTTATTTAACTTATTAATTATATTAATTAAAATTGCATGTAAGTTTATTATTTTTACTCAATGTTGAACACTAAGCAATTTTATTAACAAATCAAAAAAAATCCCCAAAGAGCTCAAAGAGCAAGCAAGCATGAATAAGAAAACTAACATGTATACTGTATTTAAAAAAAAAAGAAGAAATTTTGTTAATATATGCCATTAGAATTAATCGGTGATAATTGCGAACAGTAGAACCATCTGCAATTCCTTTTATAGACACAAAGAAAGAACAGGAGTCACCTGTTGTAGAAGATGACGACATTCGAGTGGTAGAAGAAACTGTACCCTTTTCTGACCGAAAGGACTTTTTCCAGAAGTTAGTTGACGGAAAAACATCCGAAACTTCTATAGTACTGGAAAAAGTTGTTGTCGAGAAAAAGACCAAAGAAGACAGGACTTCAGTTAGCCCCGAGACGCCAATTGCAGCTGAACCTTCAAAGGGAGGAGAAGTTATAGAAGAGGTTGCTCCGTTTGCTGAGAGAGTGCAGTTCTTTAGAAAGAGTTTGGAAGAAAGCTCGATCATGAAGGACATAAGTGAATTAAAAACAGCCGCTGAATCCAAGGGTAAACCTGAAAGACCACCTCCACCATTGCAACTGAAATCACCGACAGTTAAAAAGCAGCCACCTGTACCGCCCAAACCAAGCCCACCATCCGGCACAGAGAAAGCACTTAAAAAATCACCAGAGGTTTCTGCAAAACCTAGCCCTAGCCCTTCATCTCAGTTGTCATCAAAGTTTGATACTGAAATGCAACTGGAGAGTCCACAACCCCCACCACGCAAGAACAAACAGCTTCCTTTAAAAACTACTCCCGATGAAAAACCTGTTGGCGATATTTCTCCATTCACACCCGATCTAGAGACACCAAAAGAAACACCAGAGATGGCTTCCAAATCGGATGAGCAAAAAATGATCATGGTAACTGAGAGAGTCGCAGAAGCTGCTACTTCTCTAGCATTTACATTGGAAGAAGCAGAAAAGAAACTAATTTCACCAAAGAAAGGCGTGCACGATTCTTCCGAAGTGGTACAAGAGCGTGCGGAGTCTGAAACAATAAAAAAACTAGAAGAAGAAATAACGTCCGTGCTGAGTGATGTTGAAAAAGAAGAAACCGAATTGGAAAAGACCATGTTACAAGAATCAGTTGACGAAAAATGGCGAGAAGTCGACTCCAAAATCGATGAAGCATTTAGGGATGCTCAAAAGCTGGAAATGGAATTAGCTAGAGAATCGGCTGAGAGCATCGAGTTTGAAGAACCTAAAAAAATCGAAGAATTGAAACTTGATACTACTACTGCTATTGATACTGTTGTCGATAAGGAAAGCAGTGAAGGAAAAACAGTCAAAGCTGAAATCAAATTACTAGTGAAAACAACAGAGCTTGGCAAAGAAGCCATTGAAATTCGATCGATCAAGGAGTTTATGGAAACAGGTGATAAGAAAGATGTTTCCAAAATATTCAGTGGTGCAATGTCACCAGTCACTTCACCTACTCCTGACAAGTTTAGCTCAACTGTCTCAGGAAAAGAAAGCAGGGATGATGATGATATGGACCAAGACAAAGGTAAGCAGCTGTCGGAAACAGCTGTGAAACATGGTATTGTTGAATCTGACAATGAACAAGTCACTAAGCATTACCCATTAAAGTCAGAAGATTGGGAAATAATTGATGAGGTTGAAATTTTGGATGTAAGAGATAATTTAGATGATGAAAAACAAGATTTCGGTTCAAATGGCTTTTGCCCAGATTCAAAAGAGGCAGAGGCAGAAATAAGTTCAGAGGAAACCAGATGTAAATTGTTCGAGCCTGTATGTGAGAGTAAAATTGAAATGACTAAAAGCGAAGCGGACGTGTTCTCTACAGCAACAGGAGAGATGGTTAGAAGAGATGATGCAGAGAAAAGCTCAACTCCATTGAAAGTAGAGAAAGTCGATGATTCTGGTACTGAAAGTTCTGCAGTGCATACAAAGATTGTCAAGACTGTCGTCATTGAGTCAACGCCATTATCAACATTTAGTTTTCAGCCATCACGTGATAGTGGCCCAGATGGTGTTCTAGCTGTTGCAACGGACTTAGTCACAGATACAATTAGCAAGGCAACAGAAATTATGTATGGCGAAGAATATGAAGATGAAAGCAGAATTTTTCAGGAGAAAAATTTGATTGTCAGTGTTAATGGTATCGATGTTGCAAGTTTAGAAGAACAAAGTATGTCAAAGCTATCTCCTGAAGACTATTTATGTGATTCTTCAACCACTGATCATGCTGCTGCCAAATCATTGACCAATGGTAAAGACATTGTTAAAATTACACTGACTGATGAATCTGTTGAAGATCATGCACAAGTTGACAAGATTGTTGTTGACTCTGCTGTTGAGGGATTGGATAAATCGGGATGCTTTGACATTGAATTAGCAGAGGTACGAACAGAAGACGAAGCACCCGAGATTGAAGATGATTTGCTAACACCAGAAACTGAATCGAAACCATTAATTGCTGAAAAGACAGATGATGGAAAACAGGGAACTTCTGGTTTGAAGAATGGTAAACGAGCTCATGAACAAACTTTAGGCACTTCGAAACCACTGACTCCCAGGGATACCAAGACAACACCTGATGATGTAGTGTATTCTGAAGAAGCTGTTACTGACGGTGCAGCTGCATGGAGTGAAATTACCGAATATTTCAAAACGGAAGCTGTTAAAAAACATGCTGAAATGGCTGAATTTCCAACGATTTCATCACTTGGATTAGCAACATCTATGGAAGGTGGTTTGACTGAACAGTTTGTACTTGAACATAGTTTACAACAAATGACAGAAAAAGTAACAGTGCCAACCCATGCTGATCTTTATGCATACCTTGACCCCCAATTTAAATCTGAAAGCTTTGATGCTAAGCCTGAATTGCATTCAGACTTGTCTCCACATCCTGTTTCACCTGTTCCTCCCCATACCGAATGCATTCGGAAAGAGGCAGTATCGATTGATGAACACCCAGATGACTTCCCCTATTCAGGTACCTAATGTATTAATCGCCCTTGAGCATTTTGTGCTTCTGTTGGCTTTGCTTTGCTTAACTTAACTTCTGTAGTTTGCTTTTCTATGCTATCAGGCAGTCATCATTTCTCATCAACCATTTTAACAGACATCATAGTTTCTTTACTCATTACAAGGAATGGATTTGAAGTGCTTGAATTCTAATCACATTCTATTACCATTTCACTTATAGCCCTAATTTCTTGTCTTCTTGATATATACAGTAGGGTGTTTTACTACATAAAAAAATACAGTTTCTGCAGTTGAGTTCATTTTCCGTTAAATTGCAACGGTGTTCATAGCTGGTATGAATTTTTTGTTACTTTGCACCATTTCAAACAAGATAACATCAAAAGTAATATTACCCTGCTAGACGGTAACACCAAATCCAGCCTGGCAGAAGATTTGAATAGAATGAAATTCGGCATTGAGCGAAAATCGCCAAGTCCGTTTCCAGTGCCGGTCGAACTTGCACTTCATGATCTGTCCGGAGAAGATGCTGATGGGAAAAAGCCAATAATTACAACGCCGTTGTCCCAGAGGAAAGCGCTTCCAATACGAAGTGGAACCACGAAGCAGAAAACACAATTAGCTCCTCAAGATATTACAGATTCACCAGGCGAATGGGTTGCCGATGAAGCAGCAACAGAACCTATGGTTACGGAACCTGCTGGCGATTTAGAATATCTTAATATGATCCGTCACCATTCTTCCCCAGATTTCCATCAAGTTCTTGAACTACAAGCCGTCAATGTACGAGATCAAAAAGGTACTACGTGGTACCATCACTCGTCTCTACCTTTCCGTTTCAGTGCCTTTAACACGGGAGAAATGTTGATCTGAATGATTGTTAGTGAGAAATGCTATTGAACTAAATCATGCCTCTGCCTCTTACCAAAATTCACCAAGCAAATTGGAATCCTGCAAAATAACTACTAATAAAAGTAGTTTTTGATATAGAGAGTAACGGTTAGGAATAATGCATAACCTTTGCATACTCGTATTTGTTCTCATACCTTTCACTATGCCATGTGATTTGAAAATGTAAGTTTAACTTTTCTAGCTAAGTTTTAGTGTAGCTATTTTCAGATCTTGCATGAAGGAAAACTGTTTATGTGCAAAAACTAGAGCAAAAAAAAAGGTTTTGTCTTTGCTAATTATTAAGTGCATGTTTGTAGCATCAGCACTTATCACAACAGTGATGACAATGCATTAATTAAGTTATTAAGTTTCAAAAACATTTTTTGTCGTTGATTTATCATGATGTTTTTTTCATGCATAATGTTTGCATGTCAGTTACATACAGGCATAACAAGTTTTGTGTGAACATTTTATGCCTGCATCTTGGGTTATTTTTATTTTTTAATTTTTTTAATTTATTTAATGCCACTTTTTTGTTTAAGATATTTTCAATGAGTTGTAAAATTGTGTTACATTTTATATTAACTTGCTAAAATGTTGTAGTGTAGACAGCTTGCTAATTGTTGTGCAGGTTTTTTATAATTTTGGTTTTGTTTTAGAGAATAGGTTCAGGGAATTAATTTTTTTTTCACTGATTTCATGCTCTTTGGTATATTATATCTGACATAGTTGACTAGTACTTTGTAAAAGCTATGCCTTATTGACTATTATACTATATGGATAGTACTTCAACATGTATCATTATGTTGCTTTCAAAAGTGGTATGCATACTACTGATGTACTACTTTTAAAAAGTAGCACAGTTACGTTAACTTTTTCTACTATTATAATTTTTATTACATAGTTATTGTAGAAAAGTTTGAAGAAAAGAACCATGTGTATTGTACTAGTTTTTTCCAAGTAGCCATTTCACTGACTAGCTACATATTGTTGTAGCTGCCTATAGCGGCTTCCACTGTGAATGAGCGTCAACTTCTACTCCATTGTACTTGATGTAAACTGAATGCATGCCATTTTTATTTGTTTCATTTAAAAATACATTGCATGACACACTAAATGTTAAATTACTAAATTGCATGCTACCTTAACTAATTTGCAAGCCTGAAGATAGCATAACACCAGCAAAAAAAAGAAATCCGATGTATTGTTTGCAATTGAAATAATCCACTAACCATGCTCTCGTTACTAACATTGTAGATAAAGTTCTTCGAAGCGATCAACAAGATAAAGAAATGGAGGAGAGAATCTGCCCCTTTCCCACAAAATCATTACCACAGCATTCCATTGTCGTAACAGATGTAGAATCTCCACTCAGTAAGCCTTCTCCCCTTGAACCCCCGAGTGCTTCTATGGATGAGGAGATTTCTCCTGCTGTGGAATATCCTTTGCGCTTAACTGCTGAGCATCATGTTCATGTGGGTGTGTCTCCAACAGAAGATTTGTTAGCTGCCCAACAAGCTGGCACTAAAGTTACTACACAGAAAGAGTCCCATAAAGTTACTACGCAAACTGAACACTTGACAACGGTGACGAAAAAGACATTTGAAGCAGGTGAGGAGCAAATCACTACCGAAGTCACGAAAATTGTGCAAACTACACATGGGGATGAAAAAGATGCAGAATCATCTGAGGTTGAACACACTGAACTACAGCGGCCCGTTCATATGGGATTTGAAAACGAGGCTTTTGCTGGTATTGACGAAATTGATGTAGCTTCTAAAAAAGACGAACCCAAGTCAGCAGATATTAGTCCCTTTGAAGTATGTAGATCTGAATTGACTAAACAGCTCGAAAAGCATGATGCAACAGAAAGTATAACAGTTGAGTCGAAGGTAGTAGATCACAGTGAAACCGAAATTATGTTCAAAGCCGACATATTAAAGGAAACCATGGATGAAAGTCTTGGAACTCCTTCGCCAGAACAAAAACAAATCTCGTTGACAGATGAAGACATCTCAGTACGATTGGATAAACAAATTAAACGAACTATCTTTCACAGTGAACTGGAAGAAATGGGAGAAGGAGAACTCTCATTTGAAGAAAAAGTTCTTCAACCTGGCAGTCCAGTGCACTTGGATGAGTCCACTCTCGACAAAGATGAACAACTTGCTAAACAAATACACAGTGAAATGATCGTCCACGAGTTAGAAGAGGCAGTTGACAGCGGCTCATTGGAAGAGAAAGGAATTTTGATGCAAACATCAGATATGAAACAAAAAGCTGAACAATTCGTTGTTCAAAGAATGAAATCAGAAATTATTGCACAGGCTTTGTCAGAATCGCCATATGCCCATTCTCCTGAAATAAAAGCATTGCCTTCTAGTATAGAAAAAATTGATGAGTGCAAGTTACAATCACCTGAAGAAAAAGAAATCAAAACCATTATTCAAAGTGCAACTGAACTTGTTTCTGAACCTGTTGTGTGGGAAGCTCCTCAAGAGCAACAACATGAGTGTAAAATGAAAGAAAGTGTGCACGAAATTCCACCAAGTAAGCAGACAATTATCGAAAAGGATGAACTTAGTGATGAAGAAATGCCAATAGTATCAGAAGATGATTCGATGAAAGAACCAGTGTCGATAATATCAGATGACTCAATGAAAGAACAAGTGCCTGCAGAAACAACTAAAAGTTCAATTAGTGAACGAATTAGGCCACTTTTATCACATATTCCATCAGAGATATCGGAAGAAGATTTGGAAGAAAAATTTGGAACATCACCAGAAAAGAGTGACGAGATTTTTCCACAACTTGGTGATAAGATTTCAATGTCAGCATTAAGCAAGGAAAATGTTTCATCTATAGACATTAGTGATGAAGATTTGAAAGAGACTGCGGAAGTAGATTTACCAGATGATTTAAACTTAGTTAGTGAAACGATGACCAAGTCAACTGGTGAAATGAAAAAAGTTGAAGAAAAATTATTTACTGAAACAAAAATAACAAAAGAAATTGAGTTTGATGAATTATTAACTGAACACAGTGCCAGCACACAGGATTTCTTTGCAAAAGATGTTGAGAAAGTTGTATCCACATCAAAAGAAAGTGAGGGTGAGTGCAAAGTAGCAGAAAGTTCTTCAGATGAATCTTATTTCAAACTACACGAGAAAGAGTATTTAAAAATGAAAAAAGTTGAAGAAGAATTATTTACCGAAACAAAAATAGTAAAAGAAATTGAGTTTGATGAACTAGTAACTGAACACAGTGTCGGCACACAGGATATTTTTGTAAAAGATGCTGAGAAAGAAACGTCTACATCAAAAGAAAGTGATAGTGAGTGCAAAGTAGCAGAAAGTTCTTCAGATGAATCTTATGTTAAACTACGTGAGAAAGAGTATTCAACATCACTGCCCATTTCAGAAAAACTGGAAATGGGCAAAACAACTAAAGAATCCACCTCAACTACAGACAGTGAAACAGAAATTGAACAAATTCCATTATTGCACAAATCTAAGCCTAAAGTTCAAAAGAAATACGAAACCATTCAAACTATTAGTGAAGAAAGACATTCAACTGACGAAGGTGAAGTTTCTGAAATTAAAGAAACTATAATCACAACAACCTCAACAACAACAATTGGGCCCGAAGAAGGCCATGGTTCTAGTTCTGGTGAAAGTCATTTCTATTCTTGTGAAACTGACAGTGGACAAACTTCTAGAAGCACTCCACGAGCTAGCCGTCCTTGTTCTTCTGACGTCGAAGCAGTTATAGCAGCTGCTACTGGTTCATCAGAATATGAAACATGTTTGACATCTCAGGAAGCTTCATCGGGTACTCCTACTCTATCTCAAGAATTTCGATCGGCTGCCGCAACCTTGAGTCATAGCTCAAGGGAGTCAATGCGTTCAATTGACTCTGACAGTTCAGGACATCTTGGGAGTTTCGAAGTTTCATCTGAAACCAGTGAGACACTAGTGCCTTCAGCATTAGAAATCGAAAGGGATGTTGAAACGCCCGTGATCGATGATGAAAAATATTTCGCTCATGAATCTCGAGAATCACAGTCGACCACTTTCGATAAAGGATCAAGTAGATTACATGATTTTCCAGGCTCTAGCACCAAGTATAGTCGAGATAGTGAAGTTAAATATGAGGAACTTGAAGAACCAACCAGCCCATTTGAAATCGTATCTGAATCCGAAGTTGTTGAATGTGCTGATGAACCTCCGATTTCTCAAATGGGTTCAACTAAAGTTGAAACACATTTAGCAACTGATAAGACAAAGACTCTACATGCTGATTTTAGAATTAGACACTCTGCTGCTTCCCCTGACACTGATGATACTTCCACCGATTATCATTCAGCCTCAGAGGGAAGGGCAGTACAACTAACTCCACAGCATTCTGAATCCTCGTTAACAGACTATGATCAGTGCACAGGAACAACCACTGAACACTTAAGAACGAGTAGCATGCATAGGCAGGAATCTGGTGCATATTTGCCAGGAGATAAAGTAGATGACATACCAGCACATGATGATCAACCTTTTGTACCTATCCATTCCGATGCACAACCCTTAGAACAGTTAGTAAGTGAAACTGTTTCACAGACCACAACTGTTTTAGAATCTACTTCTTCCACCATTCAACATTCCTCCAATCAAGATCAATTTTTATTTATGCACTCCAGCAGCACAGTATCCTCTCACTTTGTTCCAGATCATTCACTTAGAACCTCAACTGAGCCTGATAATGACAAGAGTGAAAAAGTTGAATTTTATTCTCATGCAAATGGACCAGTTGAAACTGACTATAATCCTGATTATGACACAGAAATAAAACTCGAAACTCGTCCAGGTAGACCTGCTGAAGCACGTGGTGGTGAAAAAAGCTCCGAAGAAGAAGGTGATGATAAAAATAGAAAATCCTCAAAAACAAAATCCAAATCACGTTGCAAGGAAGACAAAGATGATGAACAAAAAGAGGAGGATGAGAGTGAAGATAAGGATGAATCTAAAGATATTGGAGACATGCAAGAATCTGAGGTTTTGTTTGGAGAGCAAGCAGTCGAATGTCCGAGAGTTGTGACAAGTGCAGAAACTACTAAAAAAGAGAGCTCAGATGATGAAATGTCAGGTGAAGAGTCAGAGGCTGAAGTACAGCAGGATCAAGCTGATGCGGATCAATCACAAACACAAATGCAGGATGAACAAGGGAGAGAAGAGAGAGCACCTGCGGAAGAGGAAACCTTCCATCATGATTTGGAAACCGATCGTCCTGAATCTGAATTAAAAGATCTAGATAGCAGCCGACCCCATTCACATGCGGAATCCATATATAGTAGATCTGATTCTGATCAAAGACCATATTCGGAATTGCAATTTTCTGATGATCGTCCTGATTCTGAACTAATTGAATTGATGCGACAACCGTGTGATGTCAAAGAAACTCTTGATGAAATAGAAAGACCACTGTCTCCCGAACCCAAAGATGAATATCTTATCAAAGATGATGATGAATCAATGGTTGAAGTTGCTGCTACTGTGAAAGAATTAGAAGAAGAATATGGTACAAAGTTAGAAGATGATGAAAAGGTTCAGTTGTCTGAATCATATGCTAAAAAAGAAAAACACGAATTTGAAACAAGTGAAAGTTTGATGAAAGAAAAAACTGACCATGTTCCAGATATTACAGTGACACGATGTCTCACACCAGCTAAAGATCAGGTGGTAACAGAGAAGGAGAGTGACAGCATTAAACCAACCCCTGAATTGACACCATCTACCGAAGGGTCGGATAAAGCATCAGACAGCGCAAGCAGTCAAGAATATGTACTGGATCGTACAGGAATTGAAGACGTGATTGGTGGACAAGAAGTTGAAATATTTGACAGTTTCATTTTATTAGAAAAAGCCAAATTTAGCAGCGAAGAGTCACCTGATAGTTTTGAAATGACTCTAAGTATAGAAAAACGTGGCAAAGAAAAACTTCCTGATGTTTGTGCAGTAGCCAAAGAATCAACATCAGATCTTCAATCAAATATAGAAGTAGTCACAAGTACATCACATTCACTGAGTAGAACTATTGAAACAGAACAAATCATTCGGCCTAAACAATCTGAGCCCATACCAATTGCACAATCAACAGGTAGTGCCAGAAGTTCCGACGATGTTGGTAGTTTTCCTGAATCATTTGAATCTGAAAAGGGTTCCAAGGAGTCTCAGGAATCTTTCAAATACATGAAAGAAACAGACAGTGATTCTAATAGCTGGACGGATCAATCAAAAAATGATGATAAAAACAGTAGACTGATTTCTAATTATGGTTATCAAATGAACTTTGAAAAAAATTATGAAGGTGATATGTATATTCATGATGAGGCTCTTGAGGACATCATGGAAGAGGGAGAAAAGCAAGATGAAGAAGATGAAGAAAAAGAGGACAAAGATAGTATTAACAATTTTAAGGGATCTACTAGGAGCACGCCTGACTTTGATATTTTTGCTGGTCGTAAATATTTCAGCAAAAGTGGAGAACACGATGATGTGTCAATGTCTTCCTTACAAGAATTTGAACGATTAGAAGCAGAAATAGGTCGAGGTGACCGTCGTTCCAGTCTTGGTTCCCAAGATTCGTTAAATGGGCGTAAAACAAATAATCGCAGTGTACAAGGTGACGATGTTTCTGTCTGTTCCCTTCAAGAATTTGAAACTTTAGAAAGTGAAATAGCTGCAACCGAAACTGTTGAACCTGCTCCACAAGAGTTACCAGTTCGTTTATCAGAAATAGAAGAAGGCCATGAAAGTCAAATATCTGAATCTGAGAGTCAAGAAACTTTATCCGAACAAGCTCCAGACGAAGAAAGCGATGCTGATGATTATGAACAGCGAATGATAGAGATTGATGAAATCATCAAACAAGCCCAGTCTAATGTTGAGAGATTTGGACCTCAAGTTGAAAAGCGTGTCAGTGAAAAAAATGAGATTAAAAGTAAGCAAGATTCGGGATCTGGTGGCAGTGGAGAAATGACTGAAAGTAGCGTTTTGGACCGAACTTCGTGTGATGTTGAAGATCACGATGTTGATTCTTTAAATGAAGACATTAAAGATTTGGATGACTATACACCTACACATCCAACTGACTATGCAGCCAAACAAGAACAAGAATTATCCCAAGTTGCTTTGGCTCAGCATGTACTTTTAAGTCGTACATTTAGTTCTGACTCAAGCTCTCACCACTCTCGTGCACACAGCTCTACGTCAACGACTACTCAATATGATGTAGAATCACTAAAGGAGAGAGAGTATGATTCAGAGGAAACTACCACACATGATGCTGATCCAAACGAATGCAATGAAGATTCACTACAGAAAGATGATACTGCTGCAAGTATCACTAGAGGAAGATCAAGCGATCAAGATGCTGACTCACTTCAAGGTGACAGTAAAGCAGAAACTAAGGATGTAGACTCCGATTCACTCAAAGATGTTATTACTACTGACAGTGCTATTGCTGCTGATAGCCCACCTGAGAAAGAAATTGACTTTGATGATGCACTTGGTAAAAAGAATCAAAGCGACATTATGATTTCGAGTACTGATTCTCTTGAACCAAGCAGTTCCATGGCAACCCATGCAACGTATCAGTACGAAACTGATTCCATCATGTCATCGAGTTTCGCCAGTGTTCAAACTTCAGAGGAATCTACAATGATTTCAAGCACCGATACCTTAGATCCAGATCAACAATTGTTCAGATCTACTGGTGCTCCTCAGTTAATACTAGAGGATGTTCAGAACATTTTTGCAGATAAAGATGTGAAAAATTATCAATACATCGACGTGGAAGGAAATGTGCATGTGACGCGAACTGGGGTCGATGTTGAGGGTAATTTAAACACATTTCCTATTACGAAAGATCAAACATCTGACGACATCGCATTTTCTCCGTCCATTAAGAAAACCGTGATGATGAAACCCGAAGTACGAACCGTGACGTTTGCCGGTCCTGATGCAGAAGAACAAATGAAAAAATTTATCGAAACTTTTCAACCTGGTCAGGATGTTGTAGAAATGGAAACAACGGATGATCAAGGTAACATTAAAGTAGTGAGGACAGTGCAACATCGTGTAGTCATGCAGCCACAGATGACAACTGTGAAGTTTTCTGGGCCAGATGCTGAAGACAAACTTCAAGAGTTCATGATAAAAGCAAAAGAAGAATTTCAAGCAGCTGATGATGAAGACGTCGTGGAGACTGTAGATGAAGATGGCACAGTGCATCGTGTTATTCGAAGGCGCATCGTTCAACCAAATGTGCAAACGATGACTTTCTCTGGTCCGGACGCTCGCATTCAAATGGCCAATTTCATGAAACAAACCCTTCCTGATTTTGATCCCAATGGTGAAATGACAGAAACAGAATACACTGACAGCACAGGGAATCTCACCCGTGTGACTAAACATTCCATTGTGAAAGACATTCCTCAAGCATACACAACTATTGTTGCAGAAGGTCATGACGAACCAGCTAAGGATAAACTGAAGACGTTTGATATCCACTCACCAGTTGCTTCTGATGTAATGCGACAAACCCAAATGAGCTTGCTCAGTGGTGCTACTCCTTCATTAACCCCGCAGCTTTCTCGAAGAGAGTCTGTTCCTACATCCCCTACCCACTCTTCCTCATCCCACTCGGAGGACTGCTATTGTGGTCCCGAGGCTGATGCGTCTGCCCTATCCGATCCCCAAGGAATTCGGCACACAGGTAGAAAGATATGGGCCTAGCCATCTGTCTGTTTCTCTGCTACCTTTATCATCTTATATTTAGTTACTTTTTTCTTATTTTGCATGACGTTATTTCTGTGTCAGCCTACCGAACCATAACCAGGAGGAGCAGAAAACTTACAGAAACTTAAATTACCTTCAACCTCCTCTACCTGTTGAGTGTCTACAAGGCGGGAATATTTTGCTATAAAAATTTCATATTGTTTATAACCCAAGTTGTAGGTTTTGTTTTTAGGAGAATGAAAATGCATACAATTGTAAAACGTTCAATGTTGTTGTTGATTTGTATGTAAAGCATGTTGACATTTTATTCAGTTTTAACTTTTTTTTGTAACATTTTTATTAAAGTTTAGTGCTTTGTGTTGTTTTAGTTGTGTTTTTATTTTTTTCAGTAATTGTTATATTTTGTTGATTTGTGAAAACCGTTTTATTTACAATCCATCTGCAAGGATTTGCCACAGTGATGTACAGTATTTTGTGTTGCAATAACCACTTACCATATAATAATTGTGTGCATCTGATTATAAGTATAACATGATTACCTATCCTGCAAAACGTATGACTCGAAATTATGTTGGCACCAGTATTGCTTAGTGTTATTCCAGTCAGTTTTAAAACGAGAACTAGCTACTAGTAATTACATTTTGGTGATGTTAACTGATTCTTTTTTCTTCAAGGAAGATACATGGATAGAGTTATTTAACCATGTGAAACAAGTTTTGCAGACAAAGTGTATTGACATGTCTTTATCTCTTGTTGCAGAGTTCTGTCTTAAAATGCATGCATTTATTTCAGAATTATTTATACCTAACCATTGTTTTAACATGATTTTTCAGCATTGCAATGCAGATTCTAGCAGGACATTAATAATGTCAGTTTGGAATGAAAGTGTTTGCCAGTTTTAGGCTTCTTGTCAGTCTCATAATCAGAATGATAACTTAGTAAAGGTGTTAAATCGAGTGTGAACATGAGTAGTGTAAAAGCATGATAATTCACTACTTAAAATATGTAATCGTTTAATACTATATTCAGAGCTTATCAGAATTAATTGTAGGTTGTAGCGCTAACAGTGTTTAACATGAATGCACATATACTCAAATATTATTCCTCTTTTTAATAAATTTCTTGTTTTCTTTTTATACACAGACGAGCAAACTGATCAACACACTCCTGCAGATGGACAAACTAGGTAAGGATATATATATTTTTTACTGCGCTGGGATTTTTAAGAGGCTCTTTTTGATACTCAATCTATATGATTTACTGAAACTTAGTTTGTTTCAATTGTCTTAGTTATAAATACCACTAACATTATTATAATCAGGTTTCTTTACCATATTGATATGTATATCACATTTTTAAACAAATATGGAAAAGTTGATGAAATATACTAATTGGTATTCATAGAAAATGAAACATCAAGGACATGCATGGCATACGACAATGAAATTTAAATGGTAGATGGCTGATGATACAAGGCATAAATGATCAAAATTACAGACCTGTCGATTACATAAACAGGACACCATGCATATATACCTTACATGGTGGATTTATGGGAGGATATTAGAAAGTTCACCCCCCCCCCTCCCTGAACATGTTTAATTTATGCTAGATGACGTGGTTAATGATGTTTGGGTATTTTCATGGGGAGGAACAAGTTATCAGAAAAAATTGTTTTTAGGCACAACCTTTAAATTCTAGGTGCCCCCACCCCCTCGAGATATTACTGTACTATATATACAATACAAATTTCAGCACTGTGTTTTCTTTGCATTGCTGCTCACGTGGGCACACGCACTATTGATGTGTGTGGCTCACACTTTGCTTACACTTGACTTACAGCTCTGAAATTTTGATCTTCCATGCCCAGTTTTTTAAGCCATCTACCATATAAATTTCGTCGCTTTACAGACTGTCCTCACTTAACTTGTAGTATCTCAATGCATGCAATACATTGCAATACTTTCTACCATATTTTGTAATGTAAAAAAATGAATTTGTGTGAAGTTTTGTCTTCATTAATTCAACTTGATCTTAGTATTGAGAGCATAAAAAAACCTATTCCCATTTTTGTGTATAAAACACATGCAAAAAATTACAACAGCTTTTGCAACATCTTAAATCATGTTCTCTAAGTTTTTTTATTATTTTGTAATGTTTCAGATCAACACAAAAAGTTGTGCGTACCGTTATAACCGTTGGACCTGATGGTGAAAAGAAACAGACCACAGAAACAATTGAAACTTCTGATGAGCAAACCCACCAAGAATAACGTGATACTTAGCTATGAAACCAATCCTAACATTAATAATTTTTGCGTACACTGTATGTATGTAGAATTCACTTTAACCGTGAAATTTTTTTTTCCATTTGTTGTTATTTCTTACTTACAACATGGTATCATCTTTTTTTTTTAGTGATAGAAAATTAAATTGGATTTGTGGCTGTTAAATTGAGCCATTAAAACATAATTAACATTATGTTCATTAACTGTTATTCAATTATACTGGATTGTATGTTTTACCAGTAGGTTTTTTTAAAGGATTTTTTTATCAATTACAAAATATCAACAAAAAAAATGTTTTTGTTTTTTGAAAACTGCTGGTTTGTTGCCATGAGCCTTGTTTCAATTAGGCTTCTATAATGAGCAGCAAACTTTAAGCAGATGCATAATAATACTATATTGTTATTGCTTTCATTTTAGCAGTTGTATTTGCACTTTAAGAAAACTGAATATAACACCATTGCTCTAGCCTTGCCAGACGCAAACCTGTTTCTATACCAATCTCAAACGTTTACATGACGACATTGACTCATTCTCGACAATTCTTCAGCTATGTGGATTTGTTACAGTATCCGGTGCAAAGTTATGTTGTTAAGCAAATCGATGACATGATTATTACTAAAATCTAACTCAAAGTTACGACTGTTTGACTTGCTACAATATATTTGATGTGCATGAAATATCCATGCAAGGTTGAACAGATTCTGGAGATAGAAGAAGGTTGTTACATAATTCCAATAGGCATTTTTTGCTAAAAAAATTATTGCCCAGCTAATGTGCAGAAAATAACAAAAAAATATATAAAAAAAACCAAAAACCGAAAACAAAAATATTTTTACGTGGTACATCAAATTCTGGTGATGAAAGTTCAGGCTTACCTCAGAATATCTTAAATATTTTTATTACCTGTGCACTTTGCTTATTCAAACAAGTACTCATTTTGTGTCCTCTTTCATGTGTGATCAAACTGCTTGTTCATATTACCAAAGAAAAAGATATAATAAGATTAAGGAAAAGATGTTATTAGTGGGAACTTGTAGTTCTTTCTGCCTTAACTTTAAACAACTTTTAACCAAAAGCAAACGAAGGCTTTATCTCAGTTTATACCTCTTTTCAACGACAAGCTGGACATACTCTGCATTCATGGTATTTTTCATTTGGTGTCACCTATGAAACCGTTAATACGTGAATCATGTTTGGATATTTTTTTTTGGCTTGTAGTTTTATGTAGTAACTGTAGTCAGTTGCCAATAACTACATTGCTATCTGGCACAACGACACACAAAAAAATATTCAAATGTATGAACTATTTGTTACCAATACAACCATATTATGTAATTCCTTGCTCAGTGTAGACATCTCAGTAGCTACCCTATGAAAATCAGTGTTGTGTGCCCAGTCAGAGAGCAATCCATTGGCAATAATGTTAGTGGTTTTAAATGCATTATTTTTATGAAAATTTGTGAATGATTTATTGACATGAAAGACACTGAACTCTGGTATCTGTTATTTTGTAACTCTGGATTCAATGCTTGTATTCTGGTCTATTCAAATCATGTGGTTGATTTTATTGGTAAACAACAGAAAAGTACTGTTATTAAAAGCTTTATCAATATGCTTATTTATCCCAGTAATACTGTTTTATTATTACCAATAAGCACATTTCTCATTTTTTGGAACTGGCAACATTTTAAGTGATATCAATATACAGTTCACTTCCTGTCGTCCCTCGTGTTTTCCTTGTAACTTATGAACGTAATTCAGTGAAATTTGACATGGAGATATCTTAGTGTATGAAAGCATGTTGATTCCACAGCAAGTGTTGAAAGTAGTCACATTTAGCATCAAGACAAGCTCTATCGTGGCATCGCATCATCAGACCCATCTTATCTCCACACCACCAAAATTATCAGTCTCCTTACCTTACCCCTCCCCACGAATTTCTTTACATAGGGCATGCTGAAAGGGAAGTGTATCACAACAAGCCACAGATTATGGAACTGCAAGAAAACATTTAGCAGTAAATTGAGGCTGTGACTCCCAATGTAATACATTCCATAGCATGGAGAGGTGGTGCAGGTATGCTAAGGGAAACCACTTTCAATTTCAACACTTGCTATGACATCATGATGTTTTTCATACACCAAAATATTTTCGTGTCATTGGCACGAAGTTTTCGTTGAGCTACTCGTGACAAATTGTCCTTTTTTTTTGCTGAAAATTTCAGCCACCATGAATTTGCTCAAATTCAGCAAATTCAGTCACCACGAAGATTATGCACACTTACACTCCTCTTTGAGATTTGTCTTCAAATTAACACAAAGCCTGAAGTTTATAAATCGTTCTTTTCAATACTTTGGGAACCAATTTTCTAAATGGTGTTAATAATCTCAAACTTAAAAATTACTTTCAAGCGGAGCTTGTAACGGAGATTCAACTGCATGTGCATAATGTATACAAAGTATACTATCTACCATACAGAGTGTACTGGTGAATGTGTTACAGGCAGGTTATGTGATATATTAGGAGCACTCAAATGAAAAGGTGCCGAGAGTCATAAAAAATATATTTAAACATAAAATTACACAGTATAGACCTACATAATTTTGTACACACATTTCATTGTGATATTAGGTAATGGATACCATTTTTGAAGAATTCTAGGTCCTGAGATCGGAACCATTGTGTGATACCACATTTGACATCGTCGTCCAAGGCAAAGTGGCGACCAATCAGAGCTTACTTAAGCGGACCACAGATATAGAAATTTTAGGACGATATGTCTGGGCTATACGGAGGGTGCTTAAAGACTCCCCAATAAAATGTGTTTGAAAGAGCAGTTATTGCGTGTATGACATAAGGACAGCGTTATCGCCCATAACATCCCCTAGTCGAAAGTGCAACTTTTTGGTGCATGCCTTCAATCGGATGGCATGTGTCACAGTGTGTGGCTGCAGTTTATTTTGACTGCACCCAAACAAGGAAGACTACTTAGTAATGGTAACAATGAATACACGAAGAACATACATCACATGCTAAAAACTAGGGTTTATACAAAAAGACTTTTGAAAAAAAAAAACGGTTTTTGAATTCCAGTATACACTGGAATCCAAAAAACCGGTGTTAACAGGTTTTCGAATTTTTACAAAAATATATAACGAGGTGCAAATGTGCGACAATTTAATTTCCGGAATGGTTGTGTAATAATGGGGGCATATGCACGTGCCTAGGCCAGTTTAGTCATGTTTTAAGTACAGTAGTGCATGCTTAAACCGCAAACCCATTATACCTTTCAATTGTTGATGATTCCCACCCTTTACATTATTATGAGTCTAATTTTAATATTTAACTATTTTAATAATTTTAATTACAAATAAAAAAATAAATATTACTTAATTTTCAAATACAGTAATATCACAACAATAATGTATTAACGAACAAAAAAAAAATGTTTTAACAAACAAGAATATGTATTTACAAACACAATGACAACAGCAATGTATATCTTCAAAATCGATTTAAACACAAACATTGTAAGCATAACATTCTATAAAAAAATAAGACAAATGATAGCTAAAATTCAGTGGTACAATGTGATAAAGCACTAGGGAAATATTTACAGAAACTGTACCAATATGCTTACAATAATACCATTTTTCTTAAAAAAGTGCATACATGATCAGTTGAATAGAATATTTTTAAAACACTTGTATAATTTGAATATTGTTTCAGGAACACAGAGTTGTACTCATTTAAGAATTGTATACAATTGAAACTCTTTAAAAATTGAATTCTAGTTTTTTACACATGAAAACAACTTTACCCATGATTTTTCCACGAACCAGATCTTGGCAGGAGATAATTTTAGCGGGAGATTCACAGGCGGCCCTGCATCCCGTAGCAATATTGACAGGAAGATCCAAACGATCAACAGTTGCTTAAATGTGTTTTAAAGTACTAATACAATTTTTTTTCTTATGAAAACGTTCATTTTTTTTATAAAACTTGCCTTACTGAACATCATAAATATCGTTACCACCAATAAAATCAAAATTTCGAATACAATTAACATTTGTTTATAACGCACAAAAGCAGACGATGCTAGAATTTGTTGCTGGTAAAGTTAAGTTTTCACCCAACTTCAACGCCGGATTATAGCTTAACACCGGATTGCTAAACTACCGCGCATACTTATACGGAAACACCCCGCCCTCTTCTACAAGAATACATAAGCGCCTTATTCCAAAATCGTTTAGGATAAAACTTATTAAGCGTCAAAGTTGCCATTTTAATCACTTTGGACTTAACTTAAAAATAGACATTTATACCCAACTTCAACACCGGATTGTGGCTTAAAGCCGCATTGCTAATCTAGAGCTGATATGCACCCGGAAACCCCCCATCCTCTTCTATACGACCATATAATTGCCTTATTCCGGAATCGTTTAGGATAAACGTTATTAAGCATCAAAGTTGTCGTTTTATTCACTTTGCAATTCACTTCAAAAGCGACGTTTTCACCCAACTTCAACGCCGGATTATAGCTTAAAACCGGATTGCTAAACTTACCGCGCATATATTATTGGGTTAGTGGCTTGCTAATATTGTTGTTAATTGCTTTTTATTATTATTTAATCTAACTTAAACTAGTGAGTAATAGTAACCAATAGTTCATACCCCAAATTCACTGACTAAGGGTGTAAAAATCTCGGTTTAATTTAGTCAGAAATAATAATCAGTCCTAGCCAACAGATTCCGCAAGCTGGCCTCTACTAATAGACAAGAACAAAATTTTTATAATTACAAATTTACCTGTAAGAATCCAATTCAAAAAAATTTTTTATGAATGCAAATTTGAAAGCCAAATGCCACAAGCATGAAATTGCTTGTTTCAGTGGCACACACACACGTGTAAATAAAAGTTTTTTGAAAAAAACTAATAGTTTTAAGTAACTATGTTTCAGTTTTTGCTTGTGCAGGGTGCAACTTTGACGCTTAATAACTTTTAACCTAAACGATTCCGGAATAATGTGCTTATCATAGGCGTGCGCAGCGTATTTCTTAAGGGTGTGCATACCAAAGTATCGATACTTAAAATATCGATATTTTTTGTATCAATATTTTTATATCGACATTTTTCGTATTGATATATTTCATATCAAGTATTTTACCTGGCCACTGATAGCAGACTCACTCCAAAAATGTTTATTGAGGATGGAGAGAGTCTTTGAAAGTTTTATGGTTAAGATATGAAGTCAAACAAAAAATAAAAGTTAAAAAAGTAATACGATATTTTTTTTATATTACAATACTTTTGATTATATTATGGTATTTTTTGACATTAGAGTGTGCAGCTGCACACTCTGCGCACGCCTATGGTGCTTATGTATTGTTGTAGAAGAGGGCCGGGTGTTTCCGTATAAGTATGCGCGGTAGTTTAGCAATCCGGTTTTAAGCTATAATCCGGCGTTGAAGTTGGGTGAAAACGTAACTTTACCAGCAACAAATTCTAATAGCATCGTCTGCTTTTGTGCGTTATAAACAAACGTTAATTGTATTCGAAATTTCGTGTTTATTGGTGGTAACGATATTTATGATGTTCAGTAAGGCAGGTTTTTTAATAAAATGAACGTTTTCATCCGCAAAAAAATTGTATTAGTACTTTAAAACACATTTAAGCAACTTTGATCGTTTGGATCCTCCTGTCAATATTGCTACGGGATGCAGCGGGACGCAGCACCTCGGTGACATTTACAAAATTAATTCAACTTTTTAGCTTTGCTGAGCGATGGCGCCACGGGTACTACTTTGAGATAAATAATGGGTAACTCTTTAGTACATCGTTTAATCACGCCTAGCACTTTTTTTTGCGATCACACCACACGACACGATAATAACAGCTGACTGATCAAATTACACAAATTTATCACTCGATTCGATTGTCTCCTAAGAATTTTAGAAAAAAACTTCAGATTTCAAAGTTCAAAAATATTTTGTACTGTCATGTTTTGATTTTATTGCTCGACTTTTACATTATCATCATCATCAGACCTAAGTTTTGCTCTATCTGTTTTTAAATCTATTTTTTTATAACAATTATAATGTTACTTTTAAGAGTCAATTCAAGTATAAATGGATTTGTAAGTATCACATATTTTTTAATTAGAATGTGTTTTATTTATTTGCCGATTTTATATACGTTGTATATTAGTAAATCATTGACCCACCTATTTGTTGTTTACTCACTATGAGCAAAATTCTTGTAAAATTTCCATTGATTATGTACATCACACTAGAAATAATGCTTTTGTAATAAATAATCTTAAAGTTAATGTACAGTACATTAATACGATAATACTATTTCATGGAATTCGGTTTCAGGGTGGAATAGCCAAGCTACGAGAGAAATTTGTCGCGTTGGCAACCCATGTCACCGAAGGATCGAAACTGTCGCACCAAGCCTCGACGCAAACAGCGACGGTTCCGCTTCCAAAATTGCCGATCCCAGCGTTGCAGCAAACCCTTCAGAAATATTTGAAATCCGTACAGCCGTTAGTGGGTCCGGAAGACTATCAACACACAGAACATGTTAGTTGCCGATTTACACTTAAGTTATAATCTACCCATTGTTGTTGTTTAAATAAATAAATAAATATTTCCAAATTTTTAGTTGGTGAAGGAATTCGGAGCACCAAATGGCATCGGTACCAAACTTCAATTCTTGTTATCGCACAAAGCTGAAGTGACGGAAAACTGGGTCTGTTGAATAATAATAATAATTTGATATTGAATTGTTTTTTCATTGATGTTATAGAAATCGCCGTTAAACTTGAAAATTTGTAATTTGCAGTTGAGCGACTGGTGGTTGAATGTAGCGTACATGGAGTTCCGCATGCCCGTCGTTATGTATTCGAGCCCCGGATTGGTGTTCCCGTTACAAACGTTCCGTAACAGTGACGATCAACTAAGGTGCATGTTTGTTCTTCCTAGTTGAAAGCATAGTCGGCGCAACATGAATTGATCCTTGGCTATGGCTGTTGTAGTAAGGGACCAACTCCTCTTGCGACAATTATGTATTGCAACCCGCTCAAGAAAATTTTCATGAATACAACGATGTATTAACTATTCAGATGGCAGACTTTGTAATAATATATTTCAAGACAGTTTTCACTCTTTTGATTGGAAAATGTCTTTAAAAGTTAAGGAATTGCAGTATTTGAAAATGTTGTCAACTTTTGTTGTTGTTGTTGTTTGTTTTTTAGTTTTGCAGCTAAAGTTATTGCCGGAGCATTAGATTACAAGGAGTTGATCGATAAGTAAGTTTTTGTTTATTATTATTATTTTTGTTTTACTACGAGGGCAATTCCATGAAAATGTCAACAAACACCTTTTTTTTCGTGCGTTTTCGATAACGAAGCATGCATTCGTCTTGGTTAAATTTTGTTATTCAACGTTAGCAAAAAAAAAGTGACTTCCGAACGTAATGTTAGTCGCCTGTGACTATTTTTAACGAGATGCTT
Source organism: Cryptops parisi (assembly GCA_034695005.1). Taxonomy (NCBI): domain Eukaryota; kingdom Metazoa; phylum Arthropoda; class Chilopoda; order Scolopendromorpha; family Cryptopidae; genus Cryptops; species Cryptops parisi. Next base: position 22,883 of record JAQIWH010000285.1, on the reverse strand, counting down.
CATCGCCAGCTTGTGATTCAAAATTACAAGCTAGATTTTGAAACGTTAAAAATATTAAAATTGGGGAGGATTTTGAAACGATATTAATCATTGGAATTATTGTTTTAGTAATGCTATTCCTTTGGAAACGATGGGTAAAAACCCACTGGACATGTCACAGTATTCCAAAATTCTCAGCACGTGTCGCATTCCAGGAGAGAAAAAAGATTCCATGCGATATTTCGCTGCCGAATCGCCCCAACATATCGTAGTGGCACACAATAATCACGTAAGTAGGATTACACCAAACTGTCATCTTCTTTGACAGTTTTGTTTTCATTTTCTCGACATGATGTTAGAAAGACAAAATTTTAAAACGTTCTTAGTTTATTATAATTTTGGCCTAATTTATCTGTTAGCGCTCATTAATGATAAAATTTTGTTTTGTTTTCATACGAATTTCAGTTCTTCAAGTTGGAAGTCTATGGAAAGAATGGCAACGTGCTGAGTGAGCAGCAAATCCTTCGGCAGTTGAAAGATATCGTAGCCAAGACGGTCGAAAAAACGACTCCCGTCGGAATTCTCACAACGCAACATAGGGACGATTGGGGAAAAGTGTACAAACAACTAACCAAAGGTTAGTCACCGTTTTTGTTTTTTTTGCAAATCGGCGCTTTCAAATTATTATCATTTTGATGTTAAATTTATTATTTTGCAGATGAACAAAACTCCAAATCTGTACGTGACATCCAAAGAAGCATTTTCCTGCTGAGCATCGATCAACCAAATACCAATGTCAATTCCCTGAACAAACAAACTATCGCAGCTCTTCAAATGGTTCATGGTGGAGGAAGCACAGTCAATGCTGGTAATCGCTGGTACGATAAAACCATCCAGGTACAACTTAACTTTTTCTGTAGTGATTTTTTATTTTTTTAAAGGCGAACTGAAATGTCACCAAATTATTATTATTATTACGTCAATTTTTATCGACAGTTTATCATTGGTACCGATGGTGAAGTTGGACTGACTTACGAACACAGTCCGTCGGAAGGTCCTCCAGTTGCCAATATGATGGACCACATTATGGATTACGTGTAAGTGTCTTGACATTGTTTTTCTCTATCTTTAAAATTATTTTTATTTCATTTTTAATATGGGAAAGTGTTATGTACACTTACTGTATATATATATTTTTTGGTAGTACGCAAAATTCGTCCACTAAAGCAACAACTGGCGATATGACGCCGCCTCTTCAGTTGAAGTTCAATTTAGGGAATGATCTACAAGAAGCCATCAGAGCTGCTTCCGAATACGTAAATACGTATGTATCTGTTTCTATTTTGAAACGTCACGTCTTGGTTTATAATGTCGTATCTTATTTTTACGAGTGAAAATGTACAGATGAAATGTGTGACCTATAGTGTATACGTCACTTGATAGCTTTCAAACATTATTAAGTTGTAGTAAATTAAAAATATATAATATTTTTAATTTACTAATTTTTCTAGTAAGCTAGTAATGGACTTAGATATGAGTTGCTTCACGTACCAACGCTATGGGAAAAATTTCATCAAGTCTCACAAACTCAGTCCCGACAGTTTCATTCAGATGGCCATCCAGCTTGCGTTTTACAGGTACGTTGTTGTGAATTCCAGAAAAAAACGATGGAAAACTTGACAGTTTTGTCTTGTCAAGTAATTTCGATTAAATAAACATGGTATTAACAGAAAATTAAATTATTAATTTTAGAACTCATCAAATCCCTGGTGCCTGTTACGAATCGGCATCGACGAGACAATTCCAACACGGCCGTACCGAAACCATTCGGTCGACCTCTGTCGAATCCGTTCGGTTCTGCAAGGAAATGTTAAAAGAACAGGTTTCGATAGATTCGGCCGTCGAAGCCCTTAGAACGGCCGTCGATGCCCACAAACAATACGTTACGGATGTAAGTGTTGTTGAACGCTCGAACCGTCGTGAATCGGGTACAGGCAACTCTTGGTTGTTGAACAAGTTCCATTCCAAGACATTCTTCGTTGCAATTTTTTTTAGGCTGTTAATGGTCACGGAGTAGATCGACATTTGCTAGGATTGAAACTGACCGCACTCGAAAACGGCATCGAAGCGCCACGTCTATACGACGACCCTAGTTATAAAACCAGCAGTAGTTTTAGGATTTCTACCAGTCAGGTATCTTGACGAGTTTCTTCATTGAATTGATTTTTTGAAAGTTTTTTGTTTCATAAACTCACAATACAAAAATTGCATATGCATAATTATTTTATAAATTGTTTATTTGTTCATTTCACAGGTCGCAGCTAAATGCGATTCGTTCATGTGTTACGGACCGCTGACGTCCGACGGCTACGGTTGCTGTTACAATCCACGCCCGAACGAGATGACGTTCGGAGTTTCCGCATGTCACGCTGCTCCCGAAACGAGCGCACTGGTGTTTGGAGAAGCGTTGGAAAAAAGCCTAGACGAGATGCACGACGTTCTCGTTCGCTCGCAAAAATCAAAACTGTAACCAAAAATAATTCTAACGCAAGTCGTTTTTCATGCAATTTTTTAATTTTCCATGCATAATAATGGGAAAAACAAAACAAAACAAAAACAATTTTTTTTTATATATTATTAATCAATGATTATTATTATTTTATTGCTCACAAAATATGGTATTACATTTTAAAATCGTATTTTAATATTAATAGGATATAATATTTATAGTGGTGTGATGATGATTTTAACGAGCGATCATGACGATGGGGATGAAATATTTTTATAATTTTCTTGTTATAAATGAATAGAAATATGGCGTTTAATTATTTACTAGATGCAACGTTGATGCATTTGTTACAGCTAAGTAGAATGAATTTTTAAACGAATTTTATAAATATTTGTAAATTAGTCTCGGAAGACGAGACAAATATCCGATCGAGATGAAATATTTTTATATCTGATCGAGATGCGATATTTTTTTTATATATCCGAAGGCAACGTCGAAATACGGGTGCATTCGGACTATTTTATTGTTGATCCTTAAAAAGATATGCTGTAAGTTTGTTTTTGTCTAATAAATTTGTCGGAAGCCTATTAATAAGGTGGGAAAAATGTGTTTGTTCATAATTTTCATAATCCGACATAGGCTACAGCTCAAGCGTTACAGGATTAACGAAGATTCAAGTACACCGTCGATATTTTTATTACACTAAGTGGATTAAGATTTAAATTTGTTTATAACTTTAGTATATTCATTCATTAAAATATATAAATCTAAATATTTAAATATGTAAATTTCAATGTTCTAGAATTTTAAGTGTATTAACAATTTTTAGAGTGAATTTTATTTTTATATAATTGATATATTTAATATTAATAATATAATAAAATATATTTAATATTAATAAGATATTAATTATTGTTATAATATACAGCTTGACTATACATTTTATTGGGGTGAATTTTCATCATATTTGTGATAAAAATTCACCCCATTAATATTTATATTATTAATTATTTTTATAATAAAAATGTTGATGTAAATTTTTATCATATTTATAATAAAAATTCACCCTGGTGAAATTTATATTATCAAAATAATAATAATATTTTTTATAATTTAAATTTTAATGGTGTGAATTTTTATCATATTTACGATAAAAATTCACTTCATTAAAATTTATAATATTAAAATAATAACTAATTTTTATAATATAAATGTTGATAATATCAATTTTTACCATATTTATGATAAATATTCACCCCATTAACATTTATATCTTATTAATATTTTCTAAATTTTATTTAAATAAAATTTTAAAATTATTATAAAATATTTTATCTTGAACTTGGTTATCTTTTTTTAGTTCTTTACAAACAATTTATTCATAAAATTAAAATTAAAATAAATAAATAAACAAAAAGAAGAAAAATTTCAGCTATAAACATTATTTTGCATAGCTCTATTGAGCTTCCCTACTTTCGTATCTGATTACACGCTAGATGGTTACCATGACGACCGATGCAAATTCTTAACACCTAGCGGAGGCAGTGTAGCCACAAAAAAATAAATAATAATTGTAATAATACAAGAGGGCAAAGGGTGGTAGCTGTCAAGAGCTAGTCAATCTTGGTTGTTATTGTTATTAATTATATCATTATAATTATTTACTTATTATATAGTTACTGGTTAAAGGAACTCGTATGGAGGTAATATACATCATTGATGATTATATATATATATATAAAAAAATACATTACATAAAGAAACAATTACTGCATAATATAGTAACGTAGTGTTTCTTACGTAGTAACTCTATATCAAACCGTAGTATTTGGGGGTTCGTACTATAATAACGTTTAAATTGTATATTAATAATAATAATAGAAGAATGAGTGAATTAACAACTATTACTGGCGAAATTCGAAACCCTCATCATTATTTGTAGTACCACAAATGGTTGAATGTGGAAGGCGAGGGAATTGGGTTCAATTGAAACACTGCTATTACCATGATTAATACAAATTAGACGTGGTCGTTTCCTCATCAAGACGCAGCAGTGCAATTTAACAATTCAATGAAACTGCTGCTGCAAGAATTGTTTCAACAAAAAAACGAAAGCACTCATACTCGAAAGCCTCGCCAACAATCTGTGGTGTTAATCCATTTTCGAATAATAATCATCTTTCGAGGTTGGTTGTTAAAATTATGAACCCGGTCACCAACAAATACTGCAAGGTATAACAAGACTGTTTTAAAAATCACAAGCGGTTACTCGTATTATCAAAATTTACATTTTCGGTGACGACGATACGTCCGTCGTCACCGTGCTTTGTTCCAATTCGGTTTTTGCATTGATGCGTATATTAATTTCATTACGTTGTTTTAATCATAGTTTTTGGTTACACGGCAATGTATTAAGAGGACGGTGGTTTATTATATGTTTTATATTATTATTATTATTATTAAAAAATAAAAATACATATAATATATTTGATTAATATTATTATTTGCAGAATGAACGTGATTACATTGGTTTTGCTACCCTCCCCGACCAAATTCATAGGAAATCTGTCAAGAAAGGATTTGATTTTACGTTAATGGTTGTAGGTAATGTATCCTTTTATTAATCCTCTGTCCCAAAAAATAGGATGACATTTCTATTCTTTGTCCTTGTGCACAAAACATTGGATTTAGAAAATACAGTTTTTAGACATTAATCACTAAATTCCGCAGGCGATTCAGGTCTCGGGAAGTCAACGTTGATCAACAGTTTATTTCTAACAGATCTGTATAAAGAGAGGAGAGTACCGAATGCGGAAGGTGAGTTCATTTATCATATGGTAATTCACTTATGGTTTATTTTCTTGGGTTATATTTTTAAATGCTGTTTAAACGTGTCGGATGTTACTTTTTTTTCAAAAATGTCAGAACGAGTGGACAGAACGGCCAGCATCTTGAAAAACACGCTGGAGATCGAAGAACGTGGAGTGAAATTACGGTTGACCGTCGTCGACACTCCTGGTTTCGGAGATGCCGTCAATTGCGAAGAAAGGTACGTTTCCAACGTTGACGTTAACCTGTCACGTCCGACTAGGATGTATTGTGTTATGACGTTTTTTGTTTTTCGCGACAAGTTGGCGAGCGATCGAGAGCTTCGTCGACGAACAATTTCAGCAATACTTCAAAGATGAAAGCGGTCTTCATCGGAAAAATATTCAAGATAACCGTATCCATTGTTGTCTCTATTTTATACCTCCTTACGGCCACGGGTAAACATTCGATTGACGAGAGTTTCGGATTATGTTAAAAAAACTCTTTTATTAATTTCTTCTCATCATCAACGCCACGTGATGACAATTTTCAATCGTTTTAGGTTACGTCAATTAGACATTGAATTCCTACGTCGACTTCATAAGAAAGTTAATCTAGTACCTGTGATTGCAAAAGCGGACACCTTATCGGCTGCAGAAATTCATAGATTCAAAAAACGGGTACGTTCGTTCTTAACTGTATTTCCGTGCTGTTAAAAACTATACAGGGTGTTCCTTAAAGGTCTTCGGATTTCAAATTTTTTTTCGTGTGTGTTAGGTTTTGGAAGAGATAGACGAACATAAAATACAAATCTACCAATTTCCCGATTGCGATAGCGACGAAGATGAAGAGTTTAAACAACAAGATCGACAACTGAAGGTACCACGTCATTCACTTGTGTTCATTTCTATGAATCAATACCAAAAGTTTTCTTCGTGTATTCGATAATTTGATACACCCTCGATTCCCAACGTATTTTTATGTCCACCGTTCATTTTGTACGTAATGTGTTTCCGTTCTTTGTCCATGAATGGTAGCGGGCGATTAACGTTAACTGTTGCGAACTAAATGTTAGCCGAAGGATCCAATACAAAACCGATCAACATATTTACGTGCGATGCAATGTGAATACGCAAACGCTTTTCATCGAAATACATTTTTTGTGTGTAATTTATTGCATATATGTTTGGATGCCAGGTTTGCGTTTTCCTCGTCATAAGTGATGAAACTGTGATCGGATTTGAAATCGCCATCAATTTCGAAATTGTAACATTTAAGTTATTATTTATTTTCAAATTTCACATTTAATTAATTAATTAATTTATTCATTCATTTTTTTTATGTCACAGACTTCAGAATGCGTTAACGATTAATAGGATACGCTTTAAAATGTCGTCAGCGTTAAACTCTGTGTGTGTGTTTGTAAAACTCGTTAATTCGTTATTAGGCATGCATTCCATTTGCTGTTATTGCCAGCAATCAAATGGTTGAAGTTAACGGTAAACGTGTAAGAGGACGAATATATCCGTGGGGTATAGTGGAAGGTAAAGAAAAACCAAAAATGGCAAATGTTTCAATAAGCATGTGTAGTCGTTCGTTCGTTGTTCGTTGGCTGTTTTCTGGCTATGTGTAGTAATAGTGATGCATGCAGAATTGTTTTGTTTAGTGGTGACAAGTTTCGCACAGTAATTGTTTGATTCGTCCAGGTTAATTTTTTTGACAAAACAGCACATGTTGAATGTGGTTCAGCAAAAAATAAATAAATCGTTGTTTTTATTGGTGTTGATATATTATTTTATATTATTATTATTATTATTATTATTATTATATACTTTGGCATTTAGATATTTTAATATTGAACCAAAGTCAAAATTGTGGCCTAGTAATTTAAACCAGTGGTAATTTCATACATTGCCTGAATTTTGCAATGTCAGATTAAAGAGGTTTCGGTGTGTTGCACTTTTTATACATGCACTTGGATCCGTATTTGTGGTTCACTATTTTTATTATTTATCTTTTCAGTAGATGGCTTTATCGTTCTCATAGTAGATCAATTTGGATGAATAATAAAACTTGTTTTTTTTTAGTGGAGAATCCAGTGCACAGTGATTTTCTTAAATTAAGGACCATGTTGATTAGGTATCTTAAAATATATATATTAATTCATACTTTTGAAATAAATTATTTAAACATCTCCGATATATATATATATATATATAACTTTTTTTTTTTTGGTCCCAAATAGCACTCACATGCAAGATTTAAAAGATGTCACAAGAAACGTCCATTATGAAAATTATCGTGCTCAATACATCTCCAAGATATCCCAACAAGCCAATAAGGAACGAAAGTAAAACGTTTATTGGTTTAATTAAACGTATAGTTTGTTATAATAGTGTAGTATGTTATAACTAGCTATATGCCTGTCAACAATGACGGAAACATTTTAGCTCATGACGTCGTTCTAGTGTAATATATATTGAGAGTAATAATTGAGCAGCTGCAGAGATTTTGGTGTGACAGACATACATACAAACAAACAAACATACAGACCAACCAAATTATTGTATTAAGATGTGAAACTTCTTTTTTTCAAGTAAACTGAAGAGGGATTCGAGTCCCAATTTCGAAGGGTTGACTGAAACGGACAGACTACTGCAGCAAAAGGATGAAGAGGTGAAGTTGCGTACTATTACTCGATCTCGGAATACGGGGTGTTCTAGTTCCCAGTTTTATTCCCGAAAAGCTGACATAATGAAAATTCTCGAGTTTTTTAATATACAGTAATAGCTTGTTGAAAAGGGGGAGGGGGGTCTTTCTCAATGGTGCTATTTTCATTGTCCTTGAAATTAATTTTCAACGAAATCGTTAAATTTTATGCAATTTCCTTTTAACTTAATTTCAAGATCAATGAAAATAACACCATTCGAAAAAAAAACCCCGCTAACTATTATATCCAAAACTCATAATTTTCGTTATATTAGCTTTTCGAGTATAAAATCGGGAACCCTGTATATTGATGATGAAAGTATAAAATTATATCTAACTAGCCTTTAAAATAAATAGATATTTACGAATTACGGCTCGATTTTTACAAATGAAAACTCTTTTCCGACAAATAGTCACCAGCTAGATCAGAATTTGATATCAAAATTTATAGTTTAGATCAATCAATCAATCAATCAATTTCGGGTCCGCTTATCCCGGCGGCTTGCCGGGGTCGCGGTGGGCAAGCCCACCTACTTCATGGCATTCGATGGCATTTCATGATGCGGTGCAGAGGTCCGTTGGCCACCCACCTGTACCAAATGGTACAGGTGTTCGTTTTCCAGGGGTCACTACGAGGAAGTGGACTTGACTTGACCCCCTTATAGTTTAGAGATGGGTTAATTAGTTAATAACAGTTTATAATAATAATAATAAGTTTAATCAGGTTTATCCCCATGAGCAAAATTTTTTAATTGGTTTGAACAGTCATTGCGTGAGGCACCCCAACAGGGTTTTATTATTTAGGATTGATTTTAAAGTCAATGAAGTTTTACATTAATGGTTTTGATCGTTGCAGATACGGCGAATGCAGGACATGTTGAATCAAATGCAAGAAAAGCTGCGTGCGGCTGGCAAAGAAGGCAAAGGCGATTTGAAAAACAAGGAAAGGTCGACATGAGTGTTAACGATCGTCAACGTTTTAACTGAATCACAAACTTACAATTTGTTTTTTGTTTTTTTAAAAAAAAAAAGGTTTCTTTAAATTTTTTATTTTCTACTTTACATGAAATGTTGTTGATGGTAAATATTTTTATTTATTTGTAATATATTTATATATTTTACATACATGAAATCATATTTATCAGACTTTTTTCTAATTTTTCGTCGTACAAAGATAACGTTCTCACTTATTTGATGTGGATTTCCCTAGTGTGTCAAATATTGAACTAATCTAAATTGGTAATAGTGAAAATAATCATCGTTGCAATTTGCAGACAGCTGTCAAATAATGTCACCTTTTTTTATTTATTTATTTATTTATTTTTAAAAGCAAATTTGTCAATTAACAATCCGTTAGTTTACGCTCGATTGGCAGCTTAACGAATTTAATTAATTCTGCATTAGTTTCAATTTGCGAAATTTAATCGGAGAATAACCAGTACTCGGCACACTATTTTTTTTACCACTTGGAATAGAATTCATTTTTTGAATTAACTGCCAATATTTTTTCAACATAATTAAGGTGTAATAATTAACTAGCCACGATCTTACCAGTATATATATATAATATATTTTAAAACAACCGAATAATCCATTTTTTATACCCCCCCCCCCTTTGGTAGTTTTATGGGATAAACTATTCTTCCTGTAGAAATTGACGACAGGTAGAGAGGTGTTGTACATACAACGTGCGTAAATTTTTTTGTTTTTGTCTTGTTAAAAGGCAAAGTGATATATATTTATATATCCCAAGTGATATTCATTTTTATGATCCGATTATATATATATATAAATCAATTTTCTAAATGGTTACTATAACGATCAAACTCTTTGTTAACCTTGTAGAAACCCAATATAAAAATTTTCATTCAAATTTGATGTTTATTTTGCGGATTTTTCTTTTAATATCCATTTTTTTTAGCGAAACTTGTGTACAGATTAAAATTGGTGCAAAAGTAGTCGAGCCAAAAACTATAGATCACCGACGAGTCTGCGGTACGATTAAACGTCAAGATTTTTGTTTATCAAAGTACAATTTTAGTATTTTATTTTTGGTTAAAATTTATTTATTTTTTTAGTCATGGTATTTTGTCGTATCGAATTCGGAATTTCATCAAAAATTTTTTATCAAATTAATATACCGCTCCCTGGATATAAATGCCACAAACTTCCTAAAAATTGATATAACCAATTTTAACTACCAAAGCTTAAATTTGTAGACAATCTGCAAATTGACAAAAAAATGTCCACCATAAAATTAAAACGGCTAAAATTCAATTTTCAACTTAAAAATATATTTTAATTATTTTAACAAAATCATACAGTATAACAATTTTTTTCTAATCATTTTCTACATTATAAAATCACTCTTGGCAATATCAAAACTTTAAAACAACTTATCTACAATAATTACTGTATTACATTAAAAAAACATGAAATTCAATAAATTAATAATATTTAAGAACAACATTTTAAAAAAATTAATTTAAAAATTTTTAAAAATATTTACCTGAAACGAAATAAAAAGACGAAACGCATTAACAAGTAATGACAAAAAATTTCTTTGGTATTTTTCTGTTAACAGAGAAGCACCCCTTATGGCGCTATACTCCATTTCAGGTTTATAAAGCAGCATTGAATCAGTTAGGAGACTGGTTCACACCGGTCTTCTGCCACTAGTCTAATGTAGTCCCTCCCTAGTCTCTACTTTTTCAAGGAAACTTTAAGGCATGTAAGGATACAAAGTGAAAGGTTTTTTCGGTCCCTGATTGGTGTTTGGCTTGTAACCGATTCAACGCTGCTTTATGAACCTGAAATGGAGTATAGTGTCCATGGATACTAGTTTAGATGGGTAAAAAATTTAATACTGTATCATTAATCATAAAATTTATGTCTCTTCTTTGTTTAATGTAATCTAAATTGGAACTACTAGTGCCACATACAATGCGTCTCGGCTAACAGAAACGATGCCTTTTTGTTTTACAAAAAAGCGAAACAAACCTGTGATTGAGTACCTAGAACGACAAAACTATGTAAATCATCAAGAACATGACACAATCCCTAACACTAAATTCTGTAAAAATATAATTAGACTAGTTAAAAATACGCGAACGAAGACGCCTAAACATCCTAACACGCGAAGACCTAACCAAACTAACACCCTAACAAATCCATTCCAACGATGAAAAGTACCTGCAACGAGACAGAAAAGAACAAATACATGTAGTGATAGGAAATGCCAAAATCCTTAAAACTTAAGAAACCCATCATAAGACAACCTGAAAAACGACACACAAAACACACACGGGTACCTGAAAGCAAAAGACACTCGCATATGCGTTTGATTAAGCGTTTCACTACTCCCGTTTCGCTTAGGGCGAACGCAAACTACACGAATGACGGGACCATCCGTACATCTACGGTTGCGACCAGCAGAAGTCGGATCCAAAATGAAAAGCCCTGAGCTGTACCGGACGGCGGTTAAAAGTAAAACCCTAACCGTACAACAACGCAAAGAAAACTGGTAGAACCCGCCTACGCCATGGCTTCGGACGAAAGACATCCGCTAGCAACGCACATGTCTAGCCTCACGGCGTCGAACAAGGACCGGTGTTCGAAACACCATGACACGCTAGACCGGACACGTCGGCCGATTTAGGACGCACGCAAAGGACCATACGCAATGCATCAGGCGATTCCGGTAAGCTTTCTAACAAACAAAAATTTTTGAAACGGGGGATACGAGGAGGAGGGGTAGATCCGAACCTCCGCCAGTCGAGTCTTTGCATCGACGTTCCACACGAGTGTCCCGGCGGAGCGACAAACCAAAAAACGGCTCAGCCGACCAAAGTGGCGGTGCAATGGATCGGCAACTGTCCTCGCGCGGACACACTCGAGCAACGCCGGGTAATACGTAAAGCTGCTCCCACGGTGTCCACAAGATGTTGAAAAAAGTCATGAATGGTTAGGCTAACCACCTAAACTCGTCCGAGGCCTGTTATCCGAGGACGAGTTACGACTCCCGCTACCAGACCGTTGGTTCGGAATGACAACCCGAGGGAAACTCAATCCAACGTTGAAGCAGGACCCACCGACCCAAAATGTCACTCGACCCAACGATCCAGTCAGCGGACGGAACAAGGTGGTTCCGGAAAACTAAACTAAAAATCCAATCTTCATGGCTAACCAGTTAACGTTAAAAAAACAATTGATTTCTATTACGAAATCGGTATTCAAATGAAATGAAAAGCGGCCCATTGAAATAGCCGACGGTAAGCTAAACGCGTCAACCTGTGAAAATCATTTCAAACAAAAAATCGCCAATTGCAAAAGAAAAAGCTAAGTGATGAAATTTTCGTTCAGCAAACAATTAATTTTAGGAATTATTGAATCATTTCAAGTATACAGGGTGGGCCAAACGTCACTATCCATTGCAAAGCTGAGAACCCTTTCTTTTTTTAATAAACATAACACGATTCAACACTATCTAATAAACAACTCACTAATACTTAGTAATACTACAATACTTAACTACTAATACTTAGTAATACTGTAATGAATATCTGATTTGTGCGTAGAGTTAACGGTACGTTTGGAATGGGTAGTGACTTTTGGTCCACCCTGTGCATGTACAGGTTGTCGTATCCAAGCAGCGTCTTTCGTTGTAAAATCATTTTGCAAATCACTATTCAACTATTGTCATCAAAATAAAGAAAGTGTTCTATTCAAAAAATGTCCTATTCACGTGGATGAAATTAACAAAATTTTTTCATTATTACAGAAACCCAACCCTCAAAATATTTAAAATGATAGGAAAAAAAACACACCCTTAAAAATTATTATAAAAAAAAAATCAATTCATTCATAATTATAAAAAATGTAAATCATTCTGTACACTATAGATAAATGTACAGTATGTCACTAGCATGTATAGACTTCAGGCATTCTATAGACTTCCTACCCTAGCCTCTTTTGGCAAAATATGAATTAATATCTTTTATATACAACTATTTAAATGATGTTAAGCCCGATTCCCACTATCGGGATGTTTGGCTCGAAATTTCCATTGGTCACACTGGAAATCTCGAGCCAAACATCCCGATAGTGGGAATCGGGCTTCAGAAAGTTTAGTTTGAATTAGTTAACATTTTCTTTTGAAAAATTCTAAATTTAAGCCTAATTTCAATTTTTTGCTTAAGTTATTCCAAAGCTAATTTCTTACATTGCCAAAAAAGAGTTTTGACATTCTGTAGAATGCCTCAATTCCATATATATATAATAATCATTTAATGATTATTAATCAACACTCCCCACTAAAGTTCAAGCCAATCAACGTTAACCTATCATCGGAACTTCAAAACAGTTCAACAAAATTTGGATGTTCAATTTAACAGAAAAAGTTTATAAAGTACAATAGTACGAAACAAATATAATTTAATTTGAAACCCTAACATTTCCCCCAAAATTTTTAAAGAATTATAAAACCTTCATGCCGTACAATATATTTAAATAAAATCTTCACATTGACGCGCCCTGCGCTTGGGTTTACGCCCTGGCGTGCAGTTACGCTGCCACAATGAATCAACAAATCAAAATAAATTAACAGTGTCCCTTTTAAAAAATACCACGGCGATTCCTCTTGGCTTCTGTCTTCTCCTAATAAAATTGAAGAAAGGGGAGGGGGGGGGGGCAAACATAAACAAACAAACCAAACAAAAATGCCAAACAAAAACAAAAATTTCAAATAATAAAACGAAACAAATATTAAATCTAAGCTTGTGTCTGGCCCACAAAAACCAGGCACGATAAATGTCAAATTAAAACATAAAAACCAAAGAAGGGGAAGAAAACAAAAGTCATTTAGTGGGACCATCGGGAACCACCGAGAACACGAATCTCGTTTGTTCCGTCGGTTTAAACACTTCGCTGGACACCGAGCGAGAACGTCGAAACAGCCTGGCGTACAACGTTATTGCTCGTGCCGTCGATCGTCTGCTTCTTATGCTTACCTATCCCGCGACGGGCTGTTGAGGTTTTGGTGGATCCACCCTGGTAGTCGCTAGAAGCATCTACAACGACACAACCCGTAGAGCGTCCAGAACGGCAGTAACGGAAGTTTCCACAAAGGTCCCCAGCATGGCACTTACTGAAGAATTCACGGCGGAAAACGGCAACCACAACGGCACAAACCGAACCATCCACACCGGACAGCGGTACTCGGAAGGGCCCAGACTGAAGTTGACACAGTGGAAATAAGTATCCACGATGATATCCACCATGGAACCGACTGAAGATTCCACAATGACGTCCAAAACGGCACGAACCGGACCGGACACAACGACACATGGAAATGGCACAAACACCAGCAACCACAATGGTATCCGCAATGCACAGAATGGAGCATCGGCTATGGCATCCAGTACGGCACAAACTGAATTGTCCACAATGGTATCTACAATTACGCAAACTATAATACTCACAAAGACAAACAGAATGGCGTAAACTGTAGCGTCCACCATGGCATTCAGAACGGTGCCGACCGGAGTATCCATAATGATATCCATAATGTGCAAACTGAAGTATCCAACAGAAGTATCCACAATGGCACAATGAAAACTGTAAAAGATAAAAAAAAATAATCGTATTAATATTTAATAAGGAATAAGTTGTTTTATTTTATATAACGCTTAATCTAAAGGACAAAAATAAGACAACAAAATAATAAAATTAACGGACTAACATTAAGCTTACACAAATGAAATAAAAATAGCGGTAATCGAAACATTAAAAAAACATCAATAAACACCCTATTAATAAGTATATTTCAGTAATTAGTAAAATATTAACCACTTAGTTATATAATAGTTATAAAATATTAACCAATTAGTAAAATATTAATAAACTAGACTAGGGCGAGTGACCAAATTTGAAAAAATAAAAACAAACCAAAATCTGGACATAAAAACGATATAGGCCTATTGATAAAAAAAACTCGATATTTTGTTTTTAAATATCGATACAGCAACAAAATGTTAATATCAATTCATTACAAACTTTGTATAGGTCTAACCAGATTTCAATGAAAGAAAATAGAAAATAGCTAAAAAAAAAAAATTCTAAAAGTGTCTATGAATTGGTTAATATTAAAAAAACTTGGACAAAAGGGTCACGGGACAAAAGAGTCACGTTTTTAGGACGTTTAGTCCTAAATTTAAACGTCTATTACACTAATTTTTTTTTTAGATTTAAATTTGAAACTTGGAAATTTTTGAAGAGACAATGAAAGGTCCCTGGTTCGATCCCAAGCTGGAACACGTGTATTTTGCTTTTGTTTTTAATTCTTGTTTTCTATTCAAAACAACTACTCTAAATGTAAAACTCAAAAAGTATATTACAATTCTCGTTTTCTGTTAACATTTAAGAACTCAAAACGAGTTAAAACGTCGAAACGCTTGTAAGCAGACGCCATTCTTTGTTTACATACAAGTACTGAAACCAAACGATGACAAAATGGCAGCTTGGCGTTCGGATTGGTTCGTCTGCCAACTCGAAACCGCGCCAAATTTCAATGACTACACGTGCTACTGTTTTTCTTTTCCGAACTACCACTGGCATTAATATCATCTTAAATGTTTAAAAAAAACTAATTACTGAAATATACAAAATAAATCATGTCAATCAAAAACGACATATTCGTTACCTATACTATATATACTTCAACTAAAACAATTAGCCGATTCGTAAAATGAAAGTTACGAACTCGAGTTAAAACGTTATTTGTGACGAATGACTAGAAATGAAAACTAGTTAAAAACAAAATATGTATTCCATCCGATAAACGAACCCATCAAAAGATAGTCGACTAGATGAAGATCTTAATGTATACTAGTGAATCATAGGCCTAAACACTAAAACAACAAGTTGAGAATTGACTTACCAAGCAGCGCGTGCTCACGCAACAAGCCCAGCGTGAGTAATGACGGACCGGATATATCCCGTGACTTTTTATAACCTCGGTCGATGACGTCATTATTAATTTAACCAAATTGTTTATTAAAATTTTAATTCTAACTAAATTCAGTTTAATAATCACTAAAATAGTTAACAAAATTATAATTAAGTTATAATAAATTTTTTAATCAGCTTAATTTAATTTTGTAAAAATTTCTCGCGCCCTAGCGGCAAAAAACGTAAACAATTAGTCACCCAAATTTCAAAAAAAATTATAACCAATAATTTAATAAAATGACAAGATATTTTATAAAAATAAATGTTGTACATGAAATATGATCATAGGAATAAATGGACTGAAAACTAAGTTTTCTTTCGAGTCTAAAATTAATGAAAACTAAGCTGAAATTAGAATACTGGAACCATTTGAAATGACTTGTGACCATTTAAAATAACAAACAGAATTTTTGTGAAAAACATTTATTTAAAAAATAATATCAAATATTAATTAAAATTGACTTGACATTATTAAATTGTAACATACAAAGATCATTCAGGCCAAGTTTCATCCTTGGGGGTTCTTTCAAAATAAAATAAATCCAAAAAATACCCAACTCATTCTGATGCAAAATGTCAACCAAAATATAATTGATCATAACCATTAAAATTAATCAACACTGCTTTCAGTTGATCCATTATAACTATTTTAAGTTGATGCTCCATAATTTACACGATCGGCGGCGTTCACAGAATTTTGGGTTATTCGCAGAACGCTGATGTATGTCGAATGACGAACCATCTCGTAATGCAATGGTAAACCTACAATAAACAATTCATAAATAAATAAATAGTCATGTTAAACAACTTCTTAACCATAAAATCAATAAAACTTTATTCAGGCAAAAGTGTATGATTGGAACTGTTTAACGCTGTCGGTGATCTGAGAGCAATCCAAATACCTAACTAAATGGTTTTGTTTTGTGCATGAATAAAACTGTTTCCATGCTTGAATAACATTCTTGAAATAACATTAAAAACACATCTGCAATTAAATATATTGATAAGTATGCAAAAAAAACATTTTGCTGGTGTCCATCAGCGACGAACGACATTTCTTGAGAAACTCAATTTTCAGCAAAATTTTCATTTCAAGTTCAACAAAATACATCTCGCTACTGTCATTGTAGTGACTAGTTCATCAATGAATGCCTCTATTTCTAAAAATATTAAAAGAAAAATTAAATAAATAAACAAACAAACATTTGCTGGTGTAACTGTACTCAATGATTGATGATTCTCCAGTTAGCTTGAGTTATAACAAAATATATTTCAAGTTTAACAAAATGTATTTCAAGTTTAACAAAATATATTTCGAGTTTAACGCATTGAGCATTTTATCACATAATACCTCTAGAATTCTGTTTAATAACATGTAACAAATTGCAATGCTCAAATCTCAGCTTAACAGATTTTGTTTCAAATTTAGGTGTCCGTAAAAACTGCGGACAGCTTTTGAAGAGCATATAAATGTGCATTTTTTCATGCAGTGTGAAAGGATAGTCAAAACCTTAGAGGCATTATGGATATCGTAGTTTTTGTTGATATTTTAAATTTTAAGTTGTGATTACTTCAAATAATTGTGTTAAACCATAGTGAACTAACTCACTTTTTTACAGTTTTAAAATTGATGCATGAAATGAGGGCCGGTACCAGTAAGTCATGATCTGGACTAATATAAGATCTATATCAACGGACAAATTAGAAAGAGTTATACGGTACTAGGATCCGATAGAGTTACACGGCAATGAACATGACAAACCAAAAGTAAAATCATGGTTTTTCTCAAATTGAAGTTTTTTGACTTAGCTCATTGTGGTTTAAGAAAATCCAAATCATTTCAAGTAATTTGAAAATGATCAAAAAGTTAGGTATATACCAAGTTGTTTCAATTGAGCGCACGGTAACTTGCTTCTTGAGCATCACAAATTCAAATAACGTTAGCTGTAAAACAAAAACCAAATAGTTGATAAAAATTATTACACAATTTATAATTTGTTAAATTTTATTATCATTGATAGTGAAATAACCATTGATTAAATAAAAAAAATATTGCCTCATTGTTCCATTGGCAAAAATTTCTTCAGTATGGCAGCTAATTTGAAAGTTGGTGAAAGAATTCACACAGGAATTCACCCTTACAAATGTCCCACTTACAAAAAAGTGCTTCATTGATGTATCTGAATTAAACAAAATCAAAGAGTGCAAAAACCTCCAAATCAAAAATTCACACAGGTGAAAAACTTTACCAATGTCCCACTTGCGAAAAGTTGTTTCGTTCCGTGTTGGAATTGTAAGTTCATCAAAGATAGTTAAGAAATATAGTTTACCAAGATAACTGTAAGGTTTTCACTTGTGTGAACTCTCAAATCTGATTTCCGAGCAAAACTTTTATGCAAGAGGAATTTATTTAATAAAGACATTAACCCACGTGAAAAACCTTGGCACAGTCAAAGAATTCACCCTTACAAATATTTCCCATTTGCAAAAAGTGCTTCACTGATTTAAAAGAGTTCACAAGGGTGAAAAACCTTAATAATAGTCACCAAAGAACTCAGAAAAGTGAAAAACCTTACAAATCACCAATCTGCAAAAGTGCTTCATTGCATTGGTGTATCCTACTTCAAAAAACATCATCGAGTTCACATCGGTGAAAAACATTAAAAATCAAAAATTCTAGAAAGCACTCACATAGGTGAAAAACGTCATGAATGTTCCATTTGCGAAAAGTTGTTTTGTTCCCTGTCGGATTGAAACTTCATCAAACAGTTGGGGCATCTGTAATGTTTTTCACCTGCGTGAGAAAGTTAGCATTCGAAGTTATCAATGAATTCACACAGGTGAAAAACCTTACGTATTGCAAAAACTTCTTCAGTCCCACAAGCTAAATTGAAAGTTCATGAAAAAGTTCACCCAGGTGAAAAAACTTTTACAAATGTCGGTCCCATCTGTTAAAGTAGGCCTACTTCATGATTGAATCTGACTTAAAACATCAAAGCCTTATGGCTGCGTTCAGTTTGCTATAAAATTGCGCTACATTTAGTAGTAAGTTATAATTTTCAACACTAGGCCGCGCTAAAGGATGGGCGGTAAAAAGTGCTATGGATTTGCACTACATTTAGTTGTAAGTTTTTTTTTCAACACTAGGTAGCGTCAAAGGGTAGATAATAATGATGTAATATATAATAATAAGTCCATTTTTTTTGCGTCGCCCTGGTGTCAAATATTAAAAACTCTGAACTACACGTAGCACGATTGTATATTTTTTATGCATCCACCCTTTAGCGCCGCCCTAGCGTCAAAGTTTGAAAACTCTCGACTACAAATAGCGCGATTGTATACGTTTTATGCATCCACCCTTTGGCGCCGCCCTAGCGTCAAAGTTTGAAAACTCTTGGCTACAAGTAGCGCGATTGTATACGTTTTATGCATCCACCTTTTGGCGCCGCCCTAGCGTCAAAGTTTAAAAACTCTTAGCTACAAGTAGCGCGATTGTAAACGTTTTATGCATTCGCTCTTTAGCGCCGCCCTGGCGTTAATTATAAGAAACCTAACTATACATCATTAAGATTATGTAGCGTGGTAAATTTGGTGAATTTAATAATAAATATTTTTATTTTTATATATATTTATTAATACGTTTTTTTATTGTTTTATTTCAGTATAAATATTTTATATACTTATTATTTATTTCATTACAGAATTATTACAATTTTTATATATTTAACTTTTATATTATAATTTTATTTTATATTACACAATACTATATATATTATACATAATTTTTTATTTATTTTATATTTTTTAGTTTATATTATTACAGTATTTTAATTTTGCATATTTTTCATACGTTCGATGTTCTTTTTTTTCATACAGCTTGTTACAAGGCATCATGGGATGTCTCATTTCTCTGACTCATCTTTAACGGACGGGGCGTTGTATGGGAAACAACGGTGTATTGATAAAACTCTTGGATGAAACACCAGTTTCTTACTCATTTTTAGGTCTTCTTATCAACATTTTTTACTGTCAATTTCAATATTCACCATGTCTTTAGACGCCGCACGTCAGGTAGAGTAGAATCATTCTATAACGATCATTCAACTATTAATTCGTCTGTTTACATTGCAGAGCCGGATAATGATTTTGTCCTTTACTTGTCTCACCAGCAAACCTCTGATTTTTATCATCGGACAAATAGTTCAAAATAGTTAACGTTTTATATCTCCATTGAACACCAAAGTGGGCGTTAAAATCCACTAAAAACATATATAAGCTGTATGTCATATATTAAATCTGTATTCGGTATAGTAACTGTATACTAAAATTACACTGTAATTTACAGTACAGAATTGTGAAAGTAGCCCCTTTGCTTTTTAAATTTAAATTTTATATATTTAGTTACATATTTGTTCAAGTTGATATATTAAATGTTTCAAATACCATTTAATTTTGTTTTTTAGTTCACTAATCCGGAATTACCAGGGTACGTTGGTTTTGCTAACCTACCCAACCAAGTACATCGGAAGTCGGTTAAAAAGGGATTCGAATTCACACTGATGGTAGTCGGTAAGTTTTTTGTTCAATCATAAAAGTGTTATTTAATTATGCGTTTCGATGGTGTTTCACAAATCACGGTCGTCTTAAATTCTTGTTTTCATGTATTTATTTTTTTTGGAGTAAATTTGTCGATATTTCAGGTGAATCCGGTCTTGGAAAATCAACGCTAATCGACAGCTTGTTTTTGACCGATTTGTATCCGGAACGAGCGATCCCCGACGCCGGTGGTATACACAGATATTATTCACAAAAAAAAAATTATTGATATATATATTGCAATCAAAACGTTCGTCGGTTACTTTAATTGTAATGGTGGCAACAAAATTTTAATTGACTGATGTTTTCGATCGTATAGAAAAAATTAAACACACCGTCAAGCTCGACGCATCCACCGTTGAAATCGAAGAACGGGGAGTCAAACTTAGATTAACCGTCGTCGATACGCCTGGATTTGGTGACGGAATTGATAATTCCAACTGGTACGTATGGCTAGTCTGTTTCGGTAAAGTGTGAAATTAATAATGACTTGATGCCAAAGTTTAGGTTACGTTTAAATTTTAGGTGTAAAGAAAAAAGTTGTTAACTAACCTAAACTTAACCAAGTTGTTATTTCACACTTTTCCAAAAGAGTATGAATTAACAATGCCTGAATTATTGTGCATGGCTAGTGATAGTCACATATCCTGAGTATTAAACGTAAACATGAAAATTTTCAGTTTCAACTCGATAATCCAATACATCGACGATCAGTTCGAACGTTTTTTGAGAGACGAGAGTGGTTTAAATCGTCGCAACATTGTGGACAATCGAGTTCACTGCTGTTTTTATTTTATATCTCCTTACGGTCATGGGTACGTTTCAACATTTCATTACCGAACTCGTCGTTGAGAATTAATTAATAAATATCTGAATTGGTTTTATTTTCATTGTTAAGCTTGAAACCATTGGATATCGAATTCATGCGCCAACTGCACCATAAAGTCAACATCGTTCCTGTCATAGCCAAAGCTGACATATTGACCAAGAAAGAAGTGATGCAAATTAAGAAAAAGGTGGAGTTGACTGGTTTTGTCTCTTTAAGTGATGACAAACACTTCAACATGTTTTAATAATCACACAAAAAAACTGATGATACTCTTGACGACAGGTGATGGAAGAAATCGAAGAGAACGGTATTCGTATTTACCCCTTGCCAGATTGCGACTCGGACGAAGATGATGAGTACAAAGAACAAGTTAAGCAACTTAAGGTAAAGAGATGTAAAAATTAGCATTAAGTTGGTATTTGCGGATACGCTCGATAAATAACATCGTTCCTTTTAGGAAGCTGTTCCGTTCGCTGTTTGCGGATCGACGCAGATGGTCGAGGTGAAAGGAAAGAAAGTCCGAGGCCGAATTTATCCTTGGGGCGTCGTCGAAGTTGAAAATCCCGAACATTGCGACTTCATAAAACTTCGAACCATGCTAATGTGATTATTGGAGAGTCGGGCATTTATTAATTTCGGGGCAGTTGTCCTATAACTTGCATGCTGCTAAACATGTCAATTATTGTTTTGATTTCAGCACTCACATGCAAGATCTGCAGGAAGTGACGCAAGATCTTCATTACGAGAACTACAGATCCGAAAGACTGGCGAGCAAACCTCCTTCGCAACGAAAACCAACGTAAGTGACTTGCAGCTGTGATTAAAATGCACGCTCGTTTAAAAACATGTCCTTACGACGACGTTCATTGTAAAATGTTGCGTAGTGCTACCAGCGAAGAGAAAATGTCCGAGAAGGATCGTATCTTACAAGAGAAAGAAGCTGAGGTGAATGTTTATTTTTGGAACTATCATAAATGTCACATTCGTAACTTACGCTAATCTGTCAAATAATGTGTGTATAGTTTTTTAAAGTGAGTGGTTTTATGTTGATAGTTGCGAAGAATGCAGGAGATGCTGGAGAAAATGCAAGCTCAAATGAAGGATCATCCTCCTACACAGGAGAGTTAACTTCCAACTATGCGATAGTGAGTAAATATTTATTATTATTATTATTATTATTGTTTTATTAAAAAAAATTGTTTATAGGTTTTTATAGTTTAATAAGATTGGGGTTTCCGTCTTATATGAGCTTTATATTAATTTCATACTGGTGAGCCAATTGGGTTGAGACATAGGGTGACATCTGGTGAAAATTCATAAAGCTTTCAAAACACTATTTTAACGTAATGTACTTGCTTGTACACACATTATATTCACAAGTTTCCAAGGAGGGTTCATGGTCAAATCCGGTGGTGGCGCCACGGGACTCAACTCTCATCCAATGGC